>APFE030612535.1:0-40402 GCA_000404065.3 Pinus taeda | reverse complement strand
AATATATATATAACATATATATAACATAACACCTGCCGCCTGCATAAAAATTAAAAAAACATAAAACATATATATATAACACTGCGGGTTGCTGAACAGAAACTTACCGTGACCGCTGCGGGCGCTGAACAAAACGCTGCGGGCTGCTGACCAAAGGAACCAGCGGCCTGACCAAAGGCGAACAGTGCTGCGGGCAATGGGACCAGCACCAAAAACGCTGTGGTAATCGATGTGCAGGAGGGCCCGACGCAGGGGACAAAAGGCGGACAAAACAAAACGCGGACAGAGCAGAGTGGGGTCGGGACCACATGTTATAAATTAAAATATAAAAAACCTAAAGTTCTAAACCCTAGAACAACGGCTGCGTTTTTAACTTTTTCCGCTTACCTGACACCGCTTCCGGCAGCCACGGCGGGATCCGTATCATGTACAACCAATACGTTTCCAAAAGCCAGTATTTAAAAAAAAAACGTATTTTAAGCGTATTTTGCCGGATCCGGATCAGATCCGTGGATCCGGCGATACTCCACCTGGAAGTGCCGGATCCGGTAACTTAGTCTTTCCCCTAGCCTCTGAAATCCTCAGCTCTATTTCCCATGCTATGTCTCCATGCCTCACATCAGCCTCCATTCGGTGGGTCAAAACTATCTAAGGGGGGTACGAATGCATGCCCCTAAGTACCACCGGCTTGCCATCTGGTCCAATAAACTCCATCACCAATTGTTTCCAATCAGTAGTAACACCACCAAGGGAATACAACCATTGGACACTCAGTACCACATTAGTGTCAGGTACATCCACCATGAAAAAGTGGTACGTCATCGAATAGTTCCCCATAGTCACTATCAGAGCGGGAACATATTGAGTGCACTGCATAGTCCTGTCTCCTGGTATTAGGACTGAAAACCCCTCAAACTTTGTAGTGGTGATGCCCCTCCTCTGGACCATCTGAACATCAATAAAATTGTGGGTGGTCCCACTGTCTACCAAGACTAAGACACACTGCCCCTGCACTGTACCGTTGATCCTCATAGTCAAAAATTTGGTAATCCCGCACAAAGAAGCTAGGACTCCCCCTGCTGGTGCGAAAGATGCTCCCCCCTGAGGTCGAGGTGGTGGTGGTCCTCTCCCTGTTGGATCCTCGTTGTCTCCACCACCAAACTCCAACTCCTCATCATCCTCCTGATCACTGTCTGAGAAGACCTCGATGTAATGGGCCTTGCCTGCTGTGCACCGATGACTAGGTGCCCAAGGCTCTCGGCATGTAAAATACAACTTCCTCCTCCTGAGGTCTCTCCTGGTCTCGTCATCCAACTGACCATGCCCTTGGGCTGCTCTCTGCGTTGTGGGTGCTCTAGTGTCACTTCCCTTCTAAGGGTAGGGAGTGCGTGAAGAAAATGGAGCTCCAGCCCTAGGGATGGCCCCCTACAAATCTCGAGTGCAAGACACTGCCTCCAAAAGAGTAGATGGTTTGCGAGACTTCACCAGTCCCCACAATGGCTCTGTCAACCTCTCTACAAATGTGTATATTCTCTTCGCATCTGACAAATCGGGCACCATGACTGAGACCCTCAAAAACTCCGAGATAGTCGGAGTTGGGTTAACTCCCTGAAATGAGCCTCTAGATCCTTCCGATCAAAGCGCTCCACTACTCTCCGTGTGAAGTCCTCATAGGAGGTCACGCTGGCATGCCCCAGAGTGGGCAAACCATGAAACCACCAATCGTGTGCCACCCCCTCCACGTGCAATGTAGCCATCTTGATGGCCTCTACCTTTGTCATATGATTCAGCTGGAAGTACGTATCCAGCTTCTCTACCCAAGCACGTGTTGTGCACTTGGAAGTGCCATCATATGTAGGGAAATACATTTTCCCAATAGAACGATGTAGCTCATAGTTCTGCGTATCATAACGTTTCCCCTTCTCGTTCTGCTTGAGCTTGCAAAATCTTTGAAGGTCAGAGCCTCTCTAAAGTCTGCCCCCATGCACTGCCACTCCCAGAAATGCTCCCCCATCAACGATGGATCCTCACCTCCACGCCTCTCCCTGCACCAAAGGTATAAAAGAGGGTAAAGTAGCTCAAGTTGGCTCACTAGAGGATGGTCGTTGCGCAGTGGATGAAAGGTGATCGAACTATTGAGAGGACCCTAAAGTCTCTCCAACTAGGAACTCTCGGTGAGTGCTTCGCTCCCGGTTCTGCATTTTGATCTCGTCCAGCATCTCCTTCTGCCCCTTCGCCAAATCACTCAAAGCCTTCAAGAGGCTATCAAAGGCCATCTCTTCCCTGCTCTTGGGCTCACCCATATCTTCTGCTACCGCAGTCTTCCCATGATCCTCTGTGTCTGGAGTAATCTCCAACTCCCTTTCCCTACTCCGGTACCTCTGTCTTCTATAAGTAATATTCTATCGGTCCTCCTCACTCATAGAAAAGTTTCCCCACGGCTGAGCCAGAATCTAAGCTCTGATACCACTGTAATGTTCCAAACTTAAACAAACAGTGATATACAAAAGCAAATACGATTCATACACAGAAAAAATAAACAATCAGCAAATACTCAGTACACATCAGAAATGAGAACTAGCAGGGCCATTTTATTAATGGAATGGAGCAAGTACAATAGTCTAAAAAATGCACCTGGGCTTGCCTCAAGGGCAAGCTTGACAAAACCTAGGCGTCAAACAGTAATCTCAATGCTCGAAAGTAATTTCTCCTCTATGCTCTGCGTTGTCTCCTAGTAACTACAACTGCTGACTAGAAAGGAACTACTAGAAACCCCGCCTCTACTGCTCAGAAAATGATGAAACTTCAGCGACAAGCTCCTTGGCCAAAACCCACAAAAACCCAGAAAGTGTTTGGCCTAAATCCAACCTCCCAAATTCAACCTCCTCTATGGCCCACACCCTCCAAACAACTTTAGAAATATTGCCTGCAAAGAATGGCCACAAAGTCCTCCAAGCTCTTAAAGGGAAGCAAACACCACTCCAAATATCTCCTCTAACCTCCACGGAAAAGCTCAGCCTCTAGGATTGATACTCTACCTAGTACCCACCAAGTGAGCTCCTAAAACTGCCTCCGCGCTGGCCCAGGTAGTGGGAAAGTCACACTGCCCAACAAGAAGCTCAATCAACTCCCAAACTCTCCCAAATGTTAACAAACCTCCCTAGCCTCCTCTCTGGAAAATCTCACATCCAAACTCCACTGCTAAGCATCACGAACAAACTCGGCCTCCTCTCCACTATGTCCACCAGAAATACGCACCACCTGGAAGTGAATGTTACTGCTAGAAATCACAATGTGATCCTCCTCCTTAATAAATGAAGAAAACCTTCCTAGGGTGGCACTCGAAGTCCCCCGAAGAAAGGATGAGCTCTCTGCCTGAAGAACTCATGCTAAACAGGCAGTGACTTGGCTAAGTAGCTCGAGCAACCAAAGAGAAATCGATATACTCCCATGATCCCTGAAATGAGGAAAGTTGCCTTCCTTATATAGATTTCATGGAGCACTTTTCCCTCCATTTCGTCCTCCATCGTGGGCCCACTTAACCATCATCATGCAAAAGTTAACCCCCTCCATGCAAATCGAACTAGGGAGTGCGTAATTCCCTAGTGAGGGTGGCCCCCATGTGTAACTTAACTACAAAACAAACAACTTCTCCTGAGTCTAATCTCCTAATAAAATCGAATGGGGTCCACTAACTCCAAAATGGGCCCCATGATACAAAAATTAATCTCGTTCCAAAATAATTTAGGAAGGGACATGACAAAAAGCCAAACATGAGCTCTACCCCTTATCCATGGCCATCACCCTAGTTCCTATGGGCCCTAGATGAGCCCCCTCCATCATTAAGGAAGCCATGATTGTCCCAACCCCTGGAGGAAAACGAACTACCCCACCTAAAAGGGATATCTAGTACTATATCCTACACATCATGCTCTCATCCCCTGGAACCCCGAGCAGTTATAGGGAAAAATCAATAAAAGCAAAAAGGCATATGAAGAAGGGTGGAAAAAAAAAGTTCGGGGTAACTCATGTACCACGATTGCTCCCTCCTACATTCATATACTCAAGTGTGGTCTTCCCCATATTAGCTACCATTGTACCATGGCAGGTTGCCCAAAGCTTTCCTTTCACCCCCATTCCATTCCATCACTATATCGCATGCCATCTACCATTGGATGGATGTACCATGGACATTTCACCCGCTTTAGAGGATGAAACCACCTAATACGGTCCTTGGTTAACCCCCTTTTGAGCTTAGAGACACCTCTACATGCCAAAGCCCACTATGGAAGGGCATGCCATTATGAAGTGTCCACTTGTGTTTCATGATTTGTAAGCTCTTTTACTTGATTGCTCTAATGCAACATTACCGGATCCGCTGAGAGCAAGAGGTGGAACCGCGGATCCCCGAATCTGAAACTCATATGGATACGGATCCGCATACATTTAGTTAGCGACTTAGTTAACACAAAGTCGCGGGCATTTTTCCGGTTGACTACAGTTCTAGTGGGTTTTGGAGGTGGATAATGCACACGCAGATCTTCAGTTAATAGTCAGTGGAACCAACTCAAAACTTTTATTTACCCTTTCTACTGTTGGTTAGCTGGTTAGCGTTAATCGAACTGTTGGTTAGCTGCTTAGCTTCAGTTTAGCAACCATTATATTCTATAAAAAGTCGAAGATTCAAGAAATAGATCCGTGGCCCAGTCAGGTAGTCAAGCCGAGTGGTGGGAGAAGCGGAGCCTGGTTGACAATGACGTGGGAGTAGTCGTGGTCGGGCATAATTGTGCGAGCACTATGTAGATAATCGTTGGAGCAATCGGCGTCAAACAGAGTGCAGAGTTGTCGAGCAGTAGGCGTCGGGCAGAGTCATGAGCATCGTTGTGCAGATAATTGGTGGAGTCGTCGATGTCATGCAGAGTCGTGGGCGTCCACAGGTGCAGGTAATGTTTCAATTTTTGGCGTCTAAGTTTTTTAGTAAGTTTTCAATATAAAGACTTAATTAAAACTATGGCGTCAAGTTTTTTAATAAGCTTTCAATATAAAGATTTTATTAAAAAGTTTATTTTGACGTTAATACATATATATAATAAAGTTAGTTAATTATTTTAAATCAATATATTTATGTTTAATAAATATATGTATTGTATTTCATTTTAATTTTTTTACTTTTTATAAGTTATTAGTATAACTTTATATTTGGTTATTCCTCCAGGATAACTAGAGTGGAACACATCAAGGAAGGAATACCATGGGCTTATTTTGATGGGGCTTCCCAAAACAATAGAGCTGGAGCAGGTTTGGTAATTCACATAAATCAAAGCAGATGTCTTAAAGCCTCGGTAGGGTTGGGGACTGGAACAAACAACTTTGCAGAGCTATCAACTCTCAAATTTCTCCTTTGCTGGCTTATTCACCTAGACATTCTCACGGTTCAGATCTTCGGGGACTCAATGAACACTATTAAGGGTTCAATGGAGAGAGCAGATGTCAGAATTACATTTTATCACCATTATTAGAAGAGACAAAACATCTAAAGTATTCCTTTAATGCTTTTTCTCTTTGCCACATCTAGAGGGATCACAATGATGTTAGGATATTCCGACACATAGGAAATAGTTAAGTTCAACTTGGTCTAGTATAGAGTTAGGTATAGAGTTAGGTAAAGTGTGTTTCTTTACCGTTGTACATTTTGTAACTTACAATCCGACGGTCACGATATGTAGTGATCCGACGGTTCATTCTCTCCTCGGTATTACCGACACTTGATCCGTGGCTGACACCCGATTGGTCCATGAATTCTATTTAAAGCGCATGGAGGGTCATTTGTAGGTTCACCATGCATGAGAGAAGCTTATGTAAATTTTCATTCTTTTATTAATAAATTGCCTATAGTAGCCTTGGCGCAGGCCGTGGACTGTTTCCCTCTCTGAGGGTTTTAACCACGTCAAAATACTGGTGTATTGATCTGTGATCTGTTTGTGAGCGGTGTCCTTCTGGTGTTCTGTCTGAGGAACTTACCCTGTAAATTCCTACACACCTATAATCACCCTAATACATGGAAAGATATATCTCACGTTAGCAACATAAGGGTAGAATCACTCTCCAAAATCCCACACCTTGACTATGGATGACAATAAATATATAGGTGAAGGAGGAAGTTCATGAATTATTATCTTTCTACAAATTAGGTCTTGAGATCCACTCTTGATGGGAGGATGAGCTCAAGGGGTAAGGGATGAAAACTCCAAGGTAGGATAGGATAGGACTTGAGACTTTTATCTGAGGTAAATGGTTACAACAGATCCTGGAAGCTTTTGGAAGAAGAGGCTTCAAGATTCTCTCTCTTTTTCCTGAATTTATGGAACCAACACAGGTGCATAGTGGCACAACCTATAGGTGATCAACATAGGCCATAGTGTAGCAACCTGGTATTCAACATTGTCCAGTAGGAGGAAAGGAAGCATTGTTCCTTACAATGATTGAAACAAGGTGTTCTCAGGCATAAACTCTGGGATAAGAATGACGCGTTTTTAGCGCTTTGTGTAAGGATGATTAGAGGGAGGTCAAAGGATGTTGATTGATCCAGTTGAAGGCCTATTGACTAGATGTGACAAAATTTCCTATAACAATGAAAACTCTCTAATTATGGACATTTCAAACTCTAGCTACATACAGCTCATGAATTGATGTGCCAATTGTTCAATGTCACTGCCAAAGATTATGTCATCCACGTATGCTACCTTAATTAATAGATGATCACCTTCAGACTTGACGTATAAATTTATTTCTACTGTACCTTTCTTAAAACCCAGTTGTAGAAGGTATTAATCCAGTCTTGCGTACCATGCTCTTGAAGCTTGTTTGAGTCCATATAGGACCTTTTTCAGTTTGCACAGAAAATATTTATCTTCAGTGAGTATGAATCCTTCTAGATGCTCAATATAAACCTCTTCTTCTAGATCTCCATTGAGAAATGCAGACTTAACATCCATCTGATACACCTTGAAATTTTGATTACTCGAAAAGGAAGGAAACATTTTGATAGCTTCCAGTCTTGCTACTAGTGCAAAGGTTTCCTCGAAGTCTACCCCTTCTATCTGGGCATATCCTTTGTAGACCAATTGAGCCTTGTTCTTAATTACTTGACCTTTCTCATTTAGCTTGTTTTTGAAAACCCATTTGGTTCCAATGAAATTTTTCTCTTTGGGTCTTGGAACAAACTCACAAGTGTCATTTGTTTCAATTTGGTCAAGTTCTTCATTCATAGCTCTCACCTAGAATTTGTCCTCACTTTCCTTGCTGAGATGTTTAGGCTCAATCTGAAACAACAGAGCAAGATTTGCACGATTTAAACTACCAACAAGTTTCTTATTGGTCTAAACACCATACCTTTGATCTCCAAGAATATGACTCCTAGGATGTTCGTTCTATACATATATGGAAGGCGTTTTAGGCCTTAGTTTTGTGCTCATTATTTCCTCCATTATCTGAACCTATTTCTTCTTAATCTGAGGGCCTCATGTCTGAATTTTATTCTCCATCTAAGTTCATATTTCCTTTGGAAGACTCATGCTATGATTTTATCAATTATAATCAATATTAAACCATAAATAAAATAATATTATCTTATTATTTGTAATATTCATTAGCACTTAATTAGTAATAAAGAAAATTTATTACTAATACTTTGTAATCAATACTAATAATAAAGTATTATTATTTTTTGACTTATCAATTAATAAATATTCTTAATGGAATATGATATAATAATATTTGATTATTTAATATGCACTAACATTAAACTTTATATAAGTTACTATAATATAAAATTAAAATTAATTAAATAGTAATAAAAAATTTATTAACTTCATGATAATTTCTGATTTTATCTTTTGGAGGGGTATTCTTCATTTTCTGAATTTGTTGGTTAGCTCTTCTCCTATTTTCTTTCATGCATGCCATATTTATTTCCTCTTAATCTTCTCTTCTTTACATATTGGTCCTGAAGATGAGTCTTGTTATGGACTCGAAACATAGACTGAAAAATAGGTACTATAGATAATCCAAATCAAAACTCTCAAAATTCTCACCACTAAAATCTACAAACTCTGATTAGTACCCTGTACAGAAGGGACAATTGGAATGAGATATATAATCTTGAAAACTTTAGGGTTAAAATTCAAAGAAGAGAAGATGATCTATTCTTCCTTAAACAATTTCATGAACTTAACATGGTTTTTTCCTTCACTTGTGTAAAACAAATACTTCACAACCAGCATAACAACACATCATTCCACTTTCTCAGCAAATCCCTGATCCACCATGAAATCCACAAAACCAGATTCTCTCTATATCGACTATCATCCACAACCTTCAAGAGGCATTTAAATCTTGCAACGACTATTAAACAAGACTTGTGGGTTATTATCGATACTCCAACTGCTTTGAAAGCAGAAAGGGAAGGATGCTTAGTGAAGGAAAAACTGAATGGAAAAAATAACAAATTAAATACTCGGTTGGTAGAACTTCAAAATTCTGGAAACACTGTAAATAATAACAGTCCAAGAAAGATAGTGTCTTGGAGAACAAGGAACAACGTTAATATAAGCACGATAAATGACGTGGTTAATAAAGATACACGTGAAATCATGAATACCTCAGCTGGCCAAAGAAATCACAAAACCAATTACTAACAAAATGTGGGTAAGAAATGTGTAGCCGTGGATCTTGGTAACAGTGACAACGCTAAAATCAGTGGGAATATTGAACAAAAGAAACCTATACCGGTATATCATAAATCGTTGAAGAATATGAGGTAAATTCGACAACAAACAAGAAAACACATATGAGGATTAATGATGAGAACTACATTAACTAAGGGCTTTCGGTAATTGGAAACAAAATGTTGTCCTCCGCTGTAAGCGTTCCAAATAAAATATAGGCATGATTAACAGTGTTGCAAGCTCCTACCTTAGTGTTTTATGTAATAATAATAAATAACAACCTGATATAGTTAATCAAGTTTCTAAATCTTGTTTTAGTTGTTTAGGTAAAAAAGTGGTGAACATTTCTTCATATGAATTACAAAAGGATCAATTGGACGTCCTGAATAAAAGACTCAACTTTTCCGTAGCCCGCAATCAGATTCCACTAGAAGGAATTATTTGTAGTCCTGAAGATTTGATTCAAGCACTTAGGGATGAAGATTGAGATCAAGTCAGACAGGATTGCGTTGTCATCTTAAGAAAAGTGAGGGCCCCCAAAAGAAATTTAAATCATGAGCAATTAAGAGCCGTAAAAAGTTTAAGGAATAATGATAACATTGTAATCCTAAAAGAAGACAAAGGAGGGGCTTCTGTGGTTATGGTTAAAGAAGAATATGCCACCAAAATGAAATACCACAATTATAATAGTGGTAGCCACAAGAAGATCAAGGACTCAAAATTAGACAAAAGAATGAAGAAGCATTTGTCTCCTGATACTGAAATCACCCTGTGAATTTACACAGCCGCAAAAACTCATAAAGTGGGTGCCCCCTTTAGAACTATTGTGAACACTATTAGGTCACCCACATATTAATTGGAAAAATAAGTTTCTAGAACCTTCGCCGTTATGGTTGATAAAACAATCTCATTCATTAAAGACTCCATTCAGTATGTAGAATTCATCAAAAACGAAAAATTGGATCCTGCGAATAAGATTGTAAGTTTCGATGTTGTCCAAATCTTCACAAAGATTGCATTAGAGGAATTTGTACAAGTTGTAAAATAGGTCACAGATCCCAAGGAGAATTCTTTGAGCAAACATCTAGAGAATATATGGTGTCCCCAATGTCCCCTATAGTAGCCAACCTCTTTATGGATAAATGTGGAAAGAAATATGTTGACAATTTTCCATTGAAGCCCAAATTATGGATTAGCTTTGTGGATGACACTAATTTCAATTGGCCTCATGGAAACAAGGAGTTAAGTAAATTTCTAGATCACCTCAATAGTATATCTAAAGATATCAAGTTCACAATGGAGGTTGAGGACAACAACAATATCCCATTCTTAGACATTCTCCTCATAAGAAATGAAGATAGATCGCTTGGACATAAGGTTTTCCAAAATAAAGCACACATTGATAATTACCTACAGACATACTCACACCATCACCCAGAGCAAAAAATGGGGTTACTGAAGACTCGTTTTACAAGAGCTTTGATAATATTAGACTCCTCCCATGCTGAGGAAGAAATTGAATATTTAAGAAAGGTCTATGCAGACATCGGATATAAGAATATGGACATCATCAAGCACATTAGAAGAGCTAGATCGAGGAATAAAGATATACAACCTGAAACAAACTCCCAAGTTCCTAGCGGAATGGCTTATGTACCATACATTCATGGGGTCATAGATAAGCTAGCTAGGGTTATTAAAAAGAAAGGTATTGAAACCTATTTCAAGCCCATGTCGACCATTAGATATAAGACGAGACTAGATAAAGATAGACCTAATCAATGCCAATAAAAGGGCGTTTAGAAAGTCATATGTTCATGTGGAAATTGTTATATTGGAGAAACAGGAACATCCTTCAAGACTAGACTCAAAGAACATGACACAGACATTGAAAACAACAGAACTCGATCTTCAGCACTACTAGATCATTCAACTAAGAAATTTCACCATATCTTATTAGAAGACACAAAATTTATCGCTAATGAGAACAATAAGTATAAGCGTAAAGTTCGTGAAGCCCTTGAAATAATTAAAAATCCTCAAAACATCAATAGTGATGAGGGTTTGGAAGTTAACAGAAACTGGATCCCCTTACTCTCCCACACAACTAACACATAATCCTTTTCTCCCCCCTCTCTTTCCATGGCCCCTCTTTTTCTCACCATTAATCCCCTTCCCTTCCCTCCCCCCTCACATTTTGTTACCTCTTCATTTTTAATCCTCCCACTCCTATCATGCCTTTATCTCATATCCAGATCTAATTATTTTCCTCCTATCTATAGACATTCTAATTACCCCATTCTAACCTACTATCGCTATTATTTCCTCCATTTAGCTCCCCCTTATCAAATCTCCTTTTCATATGCCCCGTTCCCTTTGCCTCCTTTAATATGAAGTAAATCCTTGATTAATAATTATTGTCCCTATGATTTTGTTAATTATAATTAATATTAAACTACAAAATTAATAATAATTAGCTTTATTTTAATTATTATTAATTAGCACTTAATTAGTAATAAAGGAAATTTATTAGTAATACTTTGTAATCAATACTAATAATAAAGTATTATTATTATTAACTTTATCAATTAATAAATATCTTAATAAAATATGAATATAATAATATTGATTATTAAATACAACTAACATTAAAACTTAATAAAATTTAACTAATATATATAAAAATTGGAATTAAAATAAAATAATAATATTTTTTTTATTAATTTCATGCCAATTTCTTATTTTATATTTTCTAGGTTTTTCTTCATTTTCTGAATTTGTTGGTCAACTCTCCTCTTTTCTTGCATCCATCCCATATTTATTTCCTCCCATCCTTCTCTTCTTTGCATATTGGTCTTGAAGATGAGTCTTGTTATAAACTTGAAAAGTAGACTGAAAAACGGATATTGTGGATAATCTGAATCAAAACTCTTAAAATTATCACCACAAAAATCTTCAAACTCTCATTAGTACCTTGTACGGAAGGGAGAGTTGGAATGAGATCCGTAATCTCGAAAATGTTAGGGTTAAAATTCAAAGAATAGAAGATGATCAATTCTTCCTTAAATAATTTCATGATCTTAACTTGGTTCTGCCCTTTTCTTGTGTAAAAAACATACTTCACAACTAGCATAACAATAGAGCATTTGACTAGCTTAGAAAATGCATGATCCATGATGAATTATTCAAAACTAGATTCTCTAGATTGACTATCATCCACAACCTTGAAGAATAATTTAGAGCTTGCAACGACTATTAGACCGGTCATATGGGGTATCATCGATGCCTCAACTTCTCTCAAAGAAAGAGGGAACGACGCTTAGCACGGGAGAAACAAAATGTAAAAATTAACAAATTAAAGTGTGAGTTGACGAAACATCAAAAGTTTGGAAACACTGTAAATGATAACAGTAAAAGAAAGATAGTGTCTTGGAGAACAATGAACAATGTGAATACAAGGACGATAAATGACATGGTTTATAAGCATACGGGTGAAATAATGAACACCTTGGCTGGACAACAGAATCACAAAATCAGTGATGTACATATTGTGGGTAAGACCTCTATAATTGTGGATCCTACTAATAGTGACAACACTGAAATTTTGTGGGCAAATCATACACAAGAATCCTGTGCCATTATATCATACATCATTGAAGAATGTGAGGTGAATTCGACATCAAACAAAACAACACATATCAGGATTAATTATGACAATTACATCAACCGATGGCCTTTGATAATTGGAAACATCAACATTGTCCTCCCTTGCAAGCATTCCAAATCAGATACAAGTGTCATTAATAGCACTGCAAGCTCCTCCCTTAGTAGTTTATGTAATAATAATAAAGAAAAACATGATATAATTAATCAAGTGTCTAACTCTCCTCTTAGCTATTTAGGTAAAACAGTGATGAATATTTCTTCATATGAATTACAAAAGGAGGAAGTGGTCCTAAATAAAGGACTCAAATTTTCCATAACTCGCAATCAAATTCCACTAGAAGAAATTATTTGTAGTCTTGAATATGGGATTCAAGCACTTAGGGATGAATATAGAGATAAAGTCAAACAAGATTGTTTTGCCATCTTAAGAAAATAAGGCCCTCCCAAAATAAATTTAAACCATGAGCAATTAAGAGCCCTAAAAAGTTTAAGGAATAATGATAACCTTGTAATCCTGAAAGTAGACAAAGGAGGGGCTACTATGGTTATGGATAAAGATTAATATGCCACAAAAATGAAAGACCACCTATATAATAGTGGTAGCTTCAAGAAGCTCAAAGATAACCCTATTTCTAAAATTACCAAAATTATAAAAAAATCCATTAAGGACTAAACCTTAGATGAAAGAATGAAGAATCACTTGTCTCCTAATAGTGAAATCACCTCACAAATTTATGGAGCCCCAAAAATTCATAAATTCATTGCCCCACTCAGACCTATTTTCAACACTATTGGGGCACCCACATATCAATTGGGAAAATGTGTTGTTAGCATCTTGGCCCCTCTAGTTGGTATAACAAGCTCATTCATTAAAGACTCCAGCGAGTATGTAGAATCCATCAAAAAAGAAAAACTGGATCCTAGGGATAAGATTGTAAGTTTTTATGTTGCTCTACTCTTCACAAAGATCCTATTAGAGGAGGCTATACAAGTTGTAAAAGAGGTCATGGATCCCCAAACTGCAAAACTTGCTGAAACATGTCTTTGTTCAAATTTCTTCACCTTCCAGGGTGAATTCTTTGAATAAAAATCTGGAGGAGCTATGGGGTCCCCATTGTCCCCTATAGTAGCCAAACTCTTTATGGAGAAGTTTGAAAAGAAATCTCTTGACACTTTCCCATTGCAGTTCAAATTATGGATTAGGTTCATGGATGACAGTAGTGTTAATTGGCCTCATGTATACAAGGAGTTAAGTAATTTTCTAGATCACCTCAATAATATACTAAAGATATCAAGTTCGCAATGCAGGTTGAGGACAACAACAATATCCTGTTCTTAGACATTCTCCTCATAAGAAATGAAGATCGATCACTTGGACATTAGGTGTTTAGAAGAAAAAAACACATTGATAGCTACCTACATATAGACTCACACCATCACCTGAAGCAAAAGATAGGGGTGCTCAAGACTCTTTTTATAAGAGATTTCAGAATATCACACTCCTCCCATGCTCAGGAAAAAATTGAAATTTTAATAAAGGTCTTTGTAGACATCGGATATAAGAATATGGACATCATCAATAAGATTAGAAGAGCTAGATCCAGAAATAAAGATAGACAACCTTAAACAACTCCCAACTTTCTAGTGCAAGGGCTTATCTACCATACATTCACGGGGTTACAGATAAGCTAGCTAGGACTTTCCTTGTTGTTTCCCTTTAATTATTTCCTAGAAGATTATTCAATTCACTTGTATTATTCCACCTTGATTTTAAGGTTGAGGACATGTTCTCTTTATGTCTTCAATTTATCTTCAAGAGTGTTGACATGCTTCTTCTCGACTTTGAGCTCTTTCATAACCCTAGTAACTTTGTTTTGAATTTCAACCTCAATCATTTCTTCTTCTTCGTCTCCTTCTTCGTCAGGTGCCTCATGCTTATTATGCTTGGCCATAAACAATACTCTTCTGTTTAATTATTTTTTGTTATCACTATCTTCTTTGGATGAGGAACTATATTCTTTGGTGAAGAAACTTATATTAAACCATTTCTTCTTTCCTTGCTTGTCGAAATTCCTAGGAACTTTCTTTCCATTTGTAAAAACCTCATTTTTGTGAGGACATTTGGTTGCAAAATTCCCAACCTCACTACAATCAAAACATATTAATGGAAGTTTACCTTTGAATTTTCCAATACCTATTCTCATTTTTCGCTTGAAGTAGGCAAATTCTTTATCCCAGAGTTATTCTTCCTCTTCTTCCTCTTCTTCCTCTTCTTCATCATTACAACTCCAAGTTTTTTCTTTCTGAGTCGGCTTGTCCTTAATATTCTTCTTGGATGTGGAAAATGTTATTTCTAAGTGAGATGTGCTGAGATTGGTTAGATTCAATCTATCTTCCAAGATAGATACCATATGGTTAAATCCTGTTAGTAAGGTTTTGAGGATCTTTCGGATAATAATTTTTGTTTCAACAAGTTCTCCCAAACCTTATAATGTATTTGTTGTTTCATCAACACGCTGAAAGTATGCAGCAATATCTTCATCTTCCCTCATTTTGAGTTGCTCAGTTTTTCCCTGGAAAATTTGAAGCTTTGCCTCTTTCACCTTTGAGTCACCTGCATATATATTTTCAAGCTTGCCCCATACCTTTTTAGTAGTTTTGCAACTCAACACCTGAAGATAAATAGATTCAATAAGCATACTGATAGTAAGATATTTAGCCTTGGAATTATATACCATATTTTTCTTACCCTGTTCATCCTGAGTTGGTGTGAGGCCTTTGTTAATGATTTCCAATACTTCGTATCCTTGCCCCAACAACTGAACTTGCATACTTCGACTCCAAAGTGCATAGTTATTTCCTTTGAACAAAGGAATTATATTATTAGTATACTCCATGATCTCCTTCCAGTTGTTAGACTATTATTGAAGGAACCAAGCTTTGATTCCAATTGTTGGAAATACTGGGAGGGGGGTGAATCAGTATTCCTTAGGAATTAGCACTTTTAAATATTTTCAGAGCATTAGTTAATATTTAATTATTATTAATGTTTATGTAGTGATAACAATAAATAAAAGAACATAGTAGGAAAAAGAAGTTTAGGTGGAAGACCCCCTCCAGGTCAAAAACCATCGAACGCTTTTCTAATAAATTATTTAATCTTGAGCCCCAACAAAAATGAAAGAAAAAACTCTCTAGAATTCTAGAAAATAATTCTTCTCCAACTCCCATTGGAAGGATCCCCCAATGCCCTGGTTTTTTTAGTAATCAACTGAATGGATGCCCCAACACCCTATACCAACCTACCAGCCTAAAGTGTTCATAGGCTCCAACCTATAGTCAACTTCATGCACCAACCTAGCACCTCCCTGCCACCTTATAATGACTGAAATGAGACAAGAGTGTGGATTCTCGTACCAAGGACAATTATCCACGATACACTATGGTTTACAATGATTTTGACCAAATACCCAATCAGAATATGACCCATAACCCAACCATGACATCATCTACACAGTGACTCCTATACCTCCCAACATTGCCTCTTCGACTCTAGGCATAATGACTCTTTCACAAATGACTCTTTTACAAATGTCTCTTTTACAATTTTAAAATGATGGCACTTTTATAAATGACTTTTTTACAAATTTATAATGATAACTCTTGGCCTTGACACTTCTTCATAATATACGGATGGTTGTCATGTCTTCAAAGGATGTCCCGTTACAATGCTTCCTTTGATTTGATACTTCTACTCTTGAATTCTTGCTTGAATTTGTACTAGAATCTTCTTCTACCCGCATGCAAAACTTGCCTGGTGAAACCAATTCCAAAAAAAACAAAATACCCTTCAATTTACCTCTACATGCAAAACATATGTAAGTGCATAATAATGAATAAATACAAATACAAATTACAATGCGTACCTGAAGTGTGCTTGTCACTTGTTTTTTTGACTTGTTGTAGTAGTAGACAAAGACTCCCACTCTTGATATAGGCCTAGACTCTATGCAAGACTATATCCAAAACTGACCTAAAGATATATACAATAAATATTGATGACATACCATATACTTCTGATGGACCAAGTTCTAAGTACAACAATGGGGACCATTCTATCAACTATGACAAGACAAGTAACATGAATTTACAACATCATATAGATTTAGCAGATGATGAGCCCCAGTAATGAGTAATTATATGGGCTCATTCAGCCTCCTAATTTGACTTAATCTGCCATTCTCATTAGTTCATTGCATGTTTTTGATTATGTTTATGTTAATAGAGTGAATTGGGTTAGTCATTATGCCAACAAGTCTAATGTGTGCTTTATGCAGTCTTTTTGGTCAATTTGGAGACAAAATCAAAGGTTTAAATGAGCACTTGGCAGCCAAATTCATGGAGAGGATTTGTAGGAAGGTTTCCCCTTCAGTTATAAGCCCTTACCTTGAATTCTCCACCAGCAACTCGGACTTCAAGGGCCACCACATCGATTATCACAAGGGCAGCCGAGCAAGGGCTAGTAAAGTTGTTGTTAACTACAAGATTTGGCAGCCAAGTCCCTAAAGTTTAGGAGGACTGTTGGGGTCCTCAATTTGTATAAATAAGAAGGCTAAGGGCCTCATTTCAATTAGCTAGTTTGTAGTTTGATTTTAGTCATTTTTTAGGCAGTAGGTTAGCTCTGCATTTCATCACATTTGCAAGCTTTTTCTTGTAGACAGTTTTTGGGATGTAACTATTATTTTGATCAATAAAGACAAATCCAGCTTTGCACCAGCTCTAGTCTTCCTTAGGAGGCTATAGCTCTTGGGGTTGGGCCCAACCCAAGTGCCCAATACCTCCTTTGTTTACTTTTATGTGTCTTTGCTTCATTCTTGGAATAAATTCTGCTATTTAAATTAAAATCGTGTTTTGTTACTTAGGTTGCTTTTGATTGTTAAAGTAGCTTTTCATGTTTCAAGTGATTTAATAGGTTGGTAACAGAAAATATTTTCAAAAAAGGCCATCAAGAAACCTTCGATCTCACCTCTCCCTCCTTAGGACCATGAGCTGAGACCAAGGTGTCCTTGCCGCCACAAAAACATTGTTTTTGCTTCCTCATGCAATTTCTAGTGTTAGATTCTTAGTTGCAAAAGTTGGTACCAGTTATGATTTCATTCTTAGATCCATTCTTGCTTGGTTTCCATAGTTGTTTTACATGATTTTCTGCCATTAAACTTCTGTTCATCTTTCTTTGCTGTTATTTAGGACAGATTAGGTTAAAGTAGCTAGGTCCTTGATTTTCCAAGTCTTTGTTTGTTCAGTTTAAGAAATAACTTGCAGAGCACCTGTAATACCTTTATATCTACCTGTACTCCATCAATCTCACCTTCTCCACCCTCTAACTCAGATTCTTACCTTGCATTTGCGACATTCTCTCGCGTGCCCCTAATTTCCATATTTTTGTGCAACATTGCTCTACCCCTCCTTGAACAAATCCAACCATCCTAACCACTCCTCATCTCCCTCCAGCAAGTCCTGGACCTCCTCACACCCTTATCTCACCTCCATAACCACTTCGTCACCTTCTTTCCTCCATCAATCCTCCAAAATGCCCTTTTGGAACATCCTGTAGAACATCTTGTAGAAATTACAGAACATCCTGTAAAACCCCTGCAGACTTCCTGTAGAAGCTCACGAAAGAGGTTTCTTGAGATCCGATCACTATGAAACTCTCTTAAAGGGTGCTAAGGGTCCCTTAGGCCCTTTTCTAACCTTCCCAACCTCCTGCAAGTATTTCCTTTCGCCAACCCACCTCTGCACAATCAAAAACAGTTAAAGCACACGCATAATAATTCTGCGAAATTACTCAAAAATGCAAAAAGATGTTTTTTCCATATTTCTCTTCAGAGGTAACTTAGTCACATGCATTTTACCTCCCCAAGAATCAATGGCATCTCTTTAAGTAGCTTTCATCCTTTTTCTTGCATCAATAGGGCTAGTTGGTAAAACTGGGGTTTGCCAGGGTTTGCATTTCCTTTCAGCTTTTCAATTTCTTTCTGCAAGTAGATTAGCTTCCTTTGAGTTAGCTTTCATCCGTCAGTTAAAAGCTTCTTCTAAGAGCTCATAGAATTTGGCTTAAGCTCCTAGCGGACTTGTGCCAGCTGATCAAGTGACAGCCACGGCAAGAGCTAGTACTTGTGCATACAGTACCATCACTTCCAAGTTTGTTACGAACTACCAGGTTGATAAAATTAAAGAAGAGACTCTCAGGAGTTGCAACATTATGGCTGCAATACTGGAGCCCACCATCTCTTTTGGCGCCGTTGTCAGGGAAACATCAGAGTATTGGTGATTGCTATTTTTCTTCTATTTTCTACTACAACCTTCTGCTAAGTAGTTTATTTCAGCAAGCGTAGAGTAGATTGTTTCATTTCCATTCTGCAATTTCATTTCCGCAAAAGTAGATTAGACATTTCCTGCTTTCATAGATTAGCATTTCAATTCCAGAATTTCAATTCCACAAGCGTAGCCTAGCATTTCATTCCTACAATTTCATTTCAGCAAAATAGATTAGTCCTTTCCTGCTTTCATTTCAATTCCACATTTTCATTTCATAAAGATAGATTTTAGTTAGTTGTAGTTCAATCTATTTCAGTTTTGCAGGTACAAGCAAAAAAAAAAAAAAATCAACCAAAAAGATTTCATTTCATGCCTTGTAGGGGTAGAGATAAGTCAGAAAAATGTTTGCACAACACCCCCACTGCTTCACACAGCCATCCTTCTCTCTTCTTCGATGTATGTTATTAGAAGAACCCCTAGGTAGATAGCAAGGCATATTTTGAAGAACCTCTAGGGGAGAAGAAAAAGAAAACATTCCTCTGGAGCAAATGGTTGCAAACAGAAATGTTGGGAGTAGTATCTTATCCAAAAACGAATTTGCAAATCAGATGGAAGATTTTAAGAGCGAGGTGAGGCAGTTTCTTGCCATGCAGCTGGATACCTTGTGGATCCAAAGGAAGCAAGAGGAAGCCAAGAGGGCTTTGGCCATCTTTTGTCCCAGGTGCACTAGAAAGCATCCTAGGAACGAATGTCCATTGTACTCCATAGAAGTGTGTTTTGTCTGTGAAGAGGACCATCCTACGAATTAGTGCCCTTCCTTGCCTGGACTTAAAGCTGCATATCAAAGAGCTAAAGGAGCCACTGAACCACTCTATTATATGAACCAAAGGAGGCCACATGGACCCATACCTTACCATCAGGGAATGCAAGGGACATCCCAGACCTATTACGACCCCTATCAAGCCACTTTCATGCCTTCTTGGGGTCCCCTTGCTCATCCTTCCTGGTCCACACCTCGTCCTTGGTCCTTCACATATCCACATTATGCCCAACCAGGTGCTCATTCATTTCACTCTTATGCTCAGCCACAACCTCACTGGAATGCACCTCATCAGGGGTGGAGGCCCAAGTACAACACTCCTCCCGCTCATTTGCCTCCACCACCTGCCCAACCACAACCCCATCCACATCCATCTCAAATATACCCCCCCACTCAACTACCCATACCACCATTTCCAAACCCGCACATTGGAGTAGCTCAAGCCAATTTCAATGCTGAGGCACAACATGTCCAAACAACTCCTCTTGAGCTCAATGATATTCACCATAGCTCTGGAAGAGTATTGCCAGAAAGAGATTATATTGACAGCATTGAAGGACCACATCCAGCAAAAGAAGATTCAAAAGAGGAGATCAAAGAACCATGGGCTGCACTTGATGAAGAGAAGACATCAAAATCAGAGATTGAGAGAGTTCCCTCATGATTACCATCAAATGCTCCATGTACTCAAGAGAAAAATCAGCAAAAAGAGGAAGATGAGAAGGTCATGGTAGAAGGTGACATGAAGAGTGATCCAGATCAACAAAAGGACCAAGGATATCACAACTATATTGAGATATGGTTCCAGACGGTCACTAAGTTGCAGCAGTAATCTCTTCCTTAGCTATGTTTGATCCCTTCAAAGTCAAATCATTTGGTCTCTAAAATCCAGATACCTGTCGAAGCATGCATTTCAAGCCTCCACATCATTTTGTCTGTAATCTCGATGTGCATATGGCTCCATTGGAAGTATTTTTATACTTGAAAAGAATTTTTTTTCAAGTAGGGTAGGGTAGAAAAAAAAAGAGAAAAAAAGAAAAAGAAAAAATGAAAATAAGAGGAAAATAAAAATCTAAGGTGAAAACCTCCTCGGAGGCGCCTCAGATTAGCTCATTGATTGAAAACCTCCATGAGGCAGTCAATGGGTTGGAAAAAAAGAAAAAAAGAATAAGATCCCTAGGTGAAAACCTCCCCTGGAGGCGCCCCGGGTAGGAAATTAGGGTGAAAATCTCCATGAAGCACCCTAGTCGTTTTCAAGAAAAAAAGAGAGAAAAAAAAAAGAAGAAAAGAGAAAAATAAAAATAAACCTAATTTCCATTGAATAATTACAGGTTACAGCAAGGCCATTGCAGGTTAGGAGGATCACTCAAAACAAAGACAGAGGAAGTTCTGTGCCTTCTACAGGAAGTTCTGTGTCTTCTACAGGAAGCCTACAAACAAGCCAAAATCGATCTTCGAAGAGGACCAGAAGCCTAGGAATATGTCCATGAGGCCTACACACATCCATGTTTCCATCCCTCACCCTTCTCCATTATTTTTTCCATCTCATTATGCTTCTTTCCTAAAAATTGTGTGTTCTACAGGAAGTTCTTGTAGAAATTACAGGAAGCTAGAAATGGATTTCAAAAAGGCAGTTTGGTGAACATGATAGCTTTCTAAAGGGTTCATAAGTCCTCCTGCAATTTTCAAACTCCTCCTCCATCATTTCCATGCCTGCATCATAGCCCAAGCTCATTTTTTCTTACTATGCAAAAAACTGCAGAATGCTTTGAAGAAAAAATGCATAGTGCTGAAATTTGTTTTTTCCCTCACGTGAAAACCATGCATCCATTTACAAAACCATTTTACAGAGAGTTGTATAGGGATGATGGCAACATGCCCGAGTAATTTCAGTGAACTCCAATGCACAGTTTCCAAGAAATCAACCTCCATCACCTTCAGCCATTTTTGCATTTTCTCCATATCCATGCATCCGTTTCAAAATATGTTTCATGGGGAGATGCATATGGGTGATAGTAACCTACCCAATCAGTTTCAGCCAATTCCGATGCACGGTTTCTGCAAAATTGACCTTTGTAATATTCAGCCATTTTCATCTTTTATCGATATCCGTGCATCCATTGACCACAATTTTACTATGGGAGGTGCATAACAATGATAGAAACATGCTCAAAAAGTTTCAGGTCAATCTGATCTATCGTTTAGGACCTATGGAGAAAACAAGTTGTTGTCCTGCAAAAATCCAACATCAGTAGCATGAAGGTGCAAATCTGAAGGATGAAACTGACTTCTGCAGCTTAGATCTATCCAGAGGATACCTACACAAGAAAAATAACCACACATCAGACAACAAAAAGCTTATAGCATAAAGGATCCAGGCATGCAGCAATGGAATATGAGCATGCAGCAGCAAAAAGGACCAAGCAACACGTCGATTTACAGGTATGTGTCTAAACCAGTTCCTCTATTTGCATCTATATGATTCGAAAGTGCATAAATGAATGAAATGATGGGATTAAGTCAGAAGCTAGCAACGTTAACCCGACAATGCCTTGTCCATTTCTCTAGCGCTCAACCAGAAATCATGCAGCATACATGTATAGTCAACTCACGTGAAATTTAAAAAAAACAGGTAGTGTTGGCTGTTTGAACTCCAGTGCAACTGATGTCAAGTGATTAACAGGAGGGGAGCATACAGTTCAAAACAACATTGCAGTCTGCATGGGGCCAGTGCACATCCGGCCACCTCATTTTCTCACACGAATCACGTTGCAGTTAAATGATGCTCGGCTGAAACTCTCACCACTCTTTTTTCACTGCGTCTTCACGACAATCACAACTGAAGCACGCGTCCACCACTTCCAGATCAGCTAACCAATGGTCCTCTGCAAGATTCCTGCCTGATTTTTCGATATTTCTGCCTTTTTTTTTTTAAATCTCCCACCTATCGGGCTCTACAGGAAGGGCAGTTTCGTTCTACAGGAAGGCTTCTACAGGAAACGCAAAAAACAGTCGTGGAGAAAGAAAACCTGGGATTTTCAGTGAATTTCAAGCTCAAAACGAGGTAGGATCAGGGAAGCTTCTTTGTGCATGATTTGTTTGTGCAAAGTGGTAAATTGAACATGGCATGAGATTGGAAAATCAGTGAAAAATCTGCCTGTGAATTGGAAATAAAACGTTTGCCTGTGTGTTGCACTGAGTTTCTCAGTTGTGTCTGCATCAAGATTCTCCTCCACGTTTCTTGTCTTTAACATTCTCCTGTAGAGAATATATGCAATTGTGGGGGCCAGCCTATGTATGGAAAATTTTGAACTTGCATGTCTGTATGTGTGTTGAGAAGAAAAATTGAGCTCTGTACTCTGTCCGTAGAAACACAATTCTTCCTTCATAAATGGACAGCCGAATTCTGGGCAGAGAGGGCTAAAAAAAAGTCCACCTGAAGGATGTCACAGCCAAAGTAGACACACAGAAATAAAAGGAAAAGACACATCCAGCAAAACATATAGAAATAGTTGACACAGGTATTTCTACAGGAAGCATGGAAACATAACAGCAAGAGGAGAAATCACCTGAGATATTGGCCAGGGAGGCAGCAACTACACTTGCTGCCTTAAGTACACCTCCAAAACAAAAAGGGAAGTGAAAGAGGCAAACCTCCATGTACTTTAAAGCAAGGAGGAGCACACGGGTCAAAGTGGGCAAACCCCAGCCACAGCCAAAGGAGCCAACTATCATTGAGGACACCACAGCTAAACAAAAGGAGGATTCTCGTTCAAAGATAACCATCACCTATGAACAAGGAAGCCAAAAACCTCCACCTAGAGAGAGAGAATTAAGATGATGGACTCAAAGATAGTTCTACAGGAAGTTCAGAATTCTCTACAAGAAACTAAAGTGACAGACATAGGCCACCTGGAAGAACAACTCAAGGAATCAAGAAAGAATTAGCCATGGTGAGGCATGTGGAAAGTAGTCAAAGGACCAAACTACAGAAGGAGAATGAGCTGCTAAAACAGCAGTTACAACTATAGGGAAGTCAAAATGAAGATAGGCCCTCCATTTTCGGAAAACAACAAAAGTAAGAAGGGCCTCCAATAGACAAGCAAACATCTAATGAACAACAGAGAGAGGACAAGTTGCAGGATGAGGTTGAGGCTTTCAAAAAACTGCTACAGGAAAAGGAGCACAGATGGTGGGAAGAAGTAGAGAGAAAAGCATGGTTTCATGACCGAGAAGAGGGCATCACTTCAGAAGCTTGGCATGACAAGGAGGCCACCAAGGCCATCAAAGATGAAGAGATAGATTAGTTGCTCAGAGGATGAGCAACACTTTCAGTAGGGGGCGATGATGAGCCCCGGAAATGAGCAATTATATGGGCTCATTCAGCCTCCTAATTCGACTTAATCCACCATTCTCATTAGTTTATTGCATGTTTTTTATTATATTTATGTTAATAGACTGAATTGGGTTAGTCATTATGCCAACAAGTCTAATGTGTGCTTTATGCAGTCTTTTTGGTCAATTTGGAGATAAAATCAAAGGTTTAAATGAGCACTTGGCAGCCAAATTCGTGGAGAGGATTTGTAGGAAGGTGTCCCCTTCATTTATGAGCCCTTACCTCGAATTCTCCACCAGCAGCTCAAAGTTCAAGGGCCACCACAAAGATTATCACAAGGGAAATCGAGCAAGGGCTAGTAAAGTTGTTGTTAACTGTAAGTTTTGGCAGCCGAGTCCCTAAAGTTTATGAGGACTGTTGGGGTCCTAAATTTGTATAAATAAGAAGGCTGAGGGCCTCATTTCAGTTAGCTAGTTTGTAGTTCGATTTTAGTCATTTTTTAGGTAGTAGGTTAGCTCTGCATTTCAGCACATTTGCAAGCCTTTTCGTGTAGACAGTTTTTGGGATGTAACTATTCTTTTGATCAATAAAGATGAATCCAACTTTGCACCAGCTCTAGTCTTCCTTAGGAAGCAGTAGCTCTTGGGGTTGGGCCCAACCCAAGTGCCCAATACCTCCTTTGTTTACTTTTATGTGTCTTTGCTGCATTCTTAGAATAAAATCTGCTATTTAAATTAAAATCTTGTTTTGTTACTTAGGTTGCTTTTGATGGTTAAAGTAGCTTTTCATGTTTCAAGTGATTTAACAGGTTGGTAACAGAAAATATTTTTGAAAAAGGCCATCAAGCAACCTTCGATCTCACCTCTCCCTCCTTGGGACCATGAGCTGAGACCAAGGTGTCCTTGCCACCACAAAAACACTGTTTTTTCTTTCTCATGCAATTTATAGTGTTAGATTCTTAGTTGCAAAAGTTGTTACTAGTTGTGATTTCATGCTTAGATCCATTCTTGCTTGGTTTCCATAGCTGTTTTACATGATTTGCTGCCAATAAACTTTTGTTCATCTTTCTTTGCTGTTATTTAGGACAGATTAGGTTAAAGTAGCTAGGTCCTTGATTTTCAAAGTCTTTGTTTTTTTCAGTTTGAGAAATAACTTGGAAAGCACCTGTAATACCTTTCTATCTACCATCAATCCCACCTGCTCCACCCTTTAACTCAAATTCTTGCCTTGCATTTGCCACATTCTCTCACTTTGCCCTAATTTCCATATTTTTGTGCAACATTGTTCTACCCCTCCTTGAACAAATCCAACCATCCTCCCCACTCATCAGCTCCCTCCACCAAGTCTTGGACCTCCTCACCCCCTTATCTCACCTCCATACCCACTTCTTCACCTTCTTTCCTCCATCAACCCTCCAAAATGCCCTTTCAGAACATCCTGTAGAAATTACAGAACATCCTGTAGAACCCCTACAGACTTCCTCTAGAAGCTCACAAAAGAGGTTTCTTGAGTTCCAATCACTGTGAAACTCTCTGGAAGGGTGCTAGGGACCCCTTAGGCCCTCTTTTAACCTTCCCAACCTCCTGCAAGCATTTCCCTTCACCAACCCACCTCTGCACAGTCAAAAACAGTTAAAGCACATGCATAATAATTTTGCGAAATTACTCAAAAATGCAAAAAGATGTTTTTTCCATATTTCTCTTAAAAAGTAGCTTATTCGCATGCATTTTACCTCTCCAAGAATCAATGGCATCTCTTTTAGTAGCTTTCATCCTTTTTCTTGCATCAATAGGGCTAGTTGGTAAAACTAGGGTTTGCTAGGGTTTGCATTTCCTTTCAGCTTTTCAATTTCTTTCTGCAAGTAGATTAGCCTCCTTTGAGTTAGCTTTCATCCATTAGTTAAAAGCTTCTTCTAAGAGCTCATAGAAGTTGGCTTAAGCTCCTAGTGGACTTGTGCCAGCTGATCAAGTGACAGTCGCGGCAAGAGCTAGTACTTGTGCATACAGCACCGTCGATTCCAAGTTTGTTATGAACTACCGGGTTGATAAAATTAAGGAAGGGAGTCTCAAGAGTTGTAGCATTATTGCTGCAATACTGGGGCCCACTAGCAAACTTGGTGTAGAATCAAGAATATGTAGCGTCAAATGTGTAGTATCAAGAATAGGACATCCGAAATGTGGTATCAAAAAAAACTGTGACATATAAAGACATAGAGATATAACCGAAACCCTCTATGTACTTATGTTTTCCTGCAAAAGCATATGTCAGGGATGATATATTTCAATTGTAAACATACCTTGCTATAGGAGACTTACCCTTCACTGTTGATGTGTGGTCCTATCTGTAGTGATCCTTGAATGCATGCTTTTTCTTTCCTTCTAGGAGCTACATATTGAATCTATTTTATCTATGTAATTTCAGATCTCCAGGGTCTAAAATTTCATCTTGTGGTATCCCTATGATTCCTCTTTCCAACCCCACAGGTATGATCAAGATTGAATTCTTGAACAAAAAGTTATGGCCAATCTCCCACAATGACCTGATGATAGAGTAGTTCAGTAGATCGAACTTGTATGAAGTGCCACATGTCACTGTTGTGACCTTCGGCCCTAAAAAAGCTACTAATCAAACTAAAGTTCATCCTCTTTCTGCGACTATTTACAAAATTTGAATCCAATTCTTAAAGAGAAAGGTATGACGATTTTCCCAACGTCACTTGTTTGACATGGAATTCAAGAGCCTACAAAAACCCTAATGTCCTCAGATCATATCTTTGAGAATATAGCGAACCAATATTGGAAATTCAGTCACGAGGTTCATAAAGATTTAGGTTAAATTGGGTTTTATTTTCAGCGTCTGAATATTCGCAGAACAAAAGGTATAGTGTAAATGCTACAATGAACTGTTTGAAGCCACAAAATCCCTACTAGAGGAGGATATGAGGGTCATTATTTATATGAATGTCTTGCATTGAGAGGGTCGTCAACAAGTGAACGTTGGAGGGATTTTAGGAGTGATTTTTTTTATTAATTATTGATTATTCAATGAACAAAACCAATTATGAGTGCCATGCCACAACCCCATAGGGTTTTAGCCCACTAACTGGAGTTACTAACTTCAAACATGAATATATCTCAAACCGTGAAGAGTTACTTGGCGTGCCATATATCAATGGAAACATCTCAATGAGTAGAATCCATATAGAAGATACTTGAATCAGAATAGAGTAAGTTTTCAAGTCAAAATTCCCTTGTAAGATCAGGTAGCCCCTGGTGCTGCTTGGGTTGACATCAATGACAACCACTGATCAACAATCTCGCCCTTTGTCATTGATGGAAACACAAGTACTCACCCTACAATCATGACACCTATTCCTACTACCTTCTCTCCTCCTTTGTCATAAATGGATTAGGGTAACTCCCCCTGACAAACAACCATCTTGCAGATTTGTACACACCTCCACTGCCCTTTTCTACTTGAGCAGATAACAGAAAGAGTCTAATGAAAACTTGGGAGAATCCCTAGATTTTGGCGAAGATGCTCAAATGCTTCACGAGGTAATGGTTTGGTAAAGATGTCATAAATTTGTTCCTTTGTGCCAACATATTCAAGCTTGATATTCTTTTCAGTGACCTTCTCTCTAACTAAATGATATTTAATAGGAATGTGCTTCATTTTGGAATGCATCACAGGATTCTTGGAGATATTGCTGGCGTTGGTGTTATCACAAAATATGGGAATAGGCTCATCAAACTTGACATGTTTATCTTGCAAAGTTTGTTTCATCAAAAGAACTTGAGTACAACAAGTAATTGTCGCAGCGTATTCTTCTTATGTTGTGGATAACGATATTGAAGATTGTTTTTAACTTATTACCATGAAACAAGGAAACCACCTAGATAGAATGCTACTCCAATGGTATTCTTACGATCATCAACACTTCCTCCCCAATCTGCATCTGTATAATCTTGGATCACTAGATCATTTCCTTTGGGATATCATAGACCATATTCCACTCTTCTTTTAAGATACCGAAGAATTCTTTTGACAACAATAAGATGAGATTATTTTGGTGCTGCTTGGAATCTTGCTACTTATCCAACTACCTACATCACATCAGGCTGGGAGGCTGTCACATATAAGAGACTACGAATCATGGATCAATACAACCTTTGGTCCATATCCTTTGACGAATTTTATAAGCTTAACTTGCAACATGTTACCATGGGGGTAAGGACTCGCTTGCAATATTCCATCTGGAATTTCTTGAGCATTTTTTCATGTACTTGGTTTGATATATGAATATTCCTTTATCTTGTTGAGAAATCTAAAGCCCTAAAAAGTATGTCAGCTTGCCAATCATAAACATTTAAAAATCACTTTGCATATTTGTGGAAAAGTATTTACTTAATCTGTCATCACTTCTTTCAAAGATTATATCATCCACATATACTTTGATAATTGTTAGGTTATCTTGATCCACTTTCACATAAAAATTGATGTCAACACTTCCTTTCTTGAATCCCTTTTAAGTAGATATCCATCAAGATGAGAATACCAAGCCCTAGGAGCTTGCTTGAGACAATATAGAGCCTTCTTTAATCTTGATTTTTCTTGAGAAAGCATAAGTGAGAAACATCCTGATAGCTTCCATTCTGGCAACAAGAGAAAATGTTTCTTAAAAAATCGATTCCTTCAACCTATGCATATCTTTTGCAAACTAATATTTCCTTGTTCTTGGTAACCTATAATCCTTCAACTGTTTTTCTCCCCCTAAACCTGTAATGAAGCTTCCATCTTGTTCAAACTACCTTCCTTTCAATCATAGACTTGTGTCATATACTCTTGCATAGACTCCTCATATACAAATTTCTAGGAGTCGATAAGCTGAATTGTTCAAAATAGTGTGTCATTGAATGGACTTCCTTGTCTCGATTCATTAGCTAAAGCAACTGCTAACTCCTCACAATCCATTACGAATCATGAAAGCATAATTGTTGGGACCTTATTTCCTTCTTTCGTTTCTTGCTCATCTTGTACTTGTTCATCGTTTACCTATTTTCCTTTCCAAACATTATTCTCACTGTCAAGACTTTCATTCATGGTTGATTCCATCTTTTACCTATAGTTACAAGCTATGTGTCCATAGTTATGACATTTGTAACATTCGATGTTATTCATAGAAGATTTCATTTAGTGTCTATCTTGTGATCCTACAAATTTGCTTCTAGGATTTTGCTGATAATAGTTGTACCTGTATGGAACTTCACAATCCCTAACCTTATGTCCAAAATTGTTACATTTGTAACATTTGACATCATATCTCAATTGATAAAAATTTTTGATATTATGTTGAGTTCTCAAATATCCATTTCTGAAGGATCTCCTAGAATTATATTCATTCCAAGCATACATGTGACATTTTGCAGCACTATGTCCAAACCTTCCACATGAATAACAATGACCATAAATGATAGGTTGGTACCTGGGAGGAAATATTCTTTGAGGAATTTTCTTCAAAGGTTCTTCCTGCGAGTCTTGATCTCTTGATTTAGCTAAGAGATCTATCTGCTTGGTAGATTTTGCATATCCATGTTCTCTAATTGTCATAGAAGGACTTGACTTCTTTTCAATTTTTTCTTTGTAACCAAGACCAGTCTTGTCATTGTATGATCATTGGTTGTTGCTGAGTTCGTCCAATGTCTTTGAGCTGTTGACGTAGTTTTTTATTTTTTTCCATTTTTTACTTCCTTTCGTAGAGCAACTATTTCAGCTTCGAATGCTTGTCTTTCCTTGTTGTTTTCCTTTAATTCTTTCATGAGAGATTCTTCAATTCACTTGTATTCTTCAACCTTGATTTTAAGGTTGAGGACACGTTCTCTTTCTGTCTTCAATTCACCTTCAAGAGTGTTGACATGATTCTTCTCGACTTTGAGCTCTTTGATAACCCTGATCACTTCATTTTGAAATTAAACCTCAACCATTTCTTCTTCTTCATATACTTCTTCATCAGGTGCCTCATGCTTATTGTGCTTGGCCATAAACAATACTCTTCCCTTGAATTCTTCTTCATTATCACTGTCTTCTTCAGATGAGGAACTATATTCTTTGGTGAGGAACTATATTCTTTGGTGAAGAAATTTTTCTTAAATAATTTCTTCTTACCTTGCTTGTTGAACTTCCTAAGACCTTTCTTTCCATTCGTAACAGCCTCATTTTTGTTAGGACATTTGGTTGCAAAATTCTCAACCTCACCATAATCAAAACATATTAATGGAAGTTTACCTTTGAATTTTCCTATAGGTGTTCTCATTTTCTGCGTGAAGTAGGTGAATTCTTTATCTGAGAGTTCTTCTTCCTCTTCTTCCTTTTCTTCATCCTTACAATTGCAAGTTTTTGCTTTTTGAGTCAACTTGTCCTTACTATACTTCTTGGATGCGGAAAATGTTCTTTCAATGTGAGATGTGTTGAGATTGGTCAGATTCAAATCTCTTCCAAGATAGATACCTTAGGGTTAAATCTTATTGGGAAGGTTATGAGGATATTTCGGACAACAATTTTTGTTTCAATAGGTTCTCCCAAACCTTCCAATGTATTTGTTGTTTCATCAACACGTTGAAAGTATGCAGCAATATCTTCATCCTCCCTCATTTTGAGTTGGTTAAATTTTTCCCTAAAAATTTGAAGCTTTGCTTCTTTCACGTTTGAGTCACCTACATATATATTTTCAAGCTTGCCCCATACCTCTTTAACAGTTTTGCAACTCAATACCTTAAGATAAATAGATTCGATAATCCCACTGATAATAAGATCTTTAGCCTTTGCATCACATACCATATTTTTCTTACCATGTTCATCCGAGATCGGTGTGAAGCCTTTGTCAACGATTTCCCATACTTCATATCCTTGCTCTAACAAATGAACCTCCATTCTTCCACTCCAAAGTGCATACTTATTTCCATTAAACAAGAGAACTCTATTCTTAGTATACTCCATGATCTCCTTCCAGTTTTTAGACGGTTATTGAAGGAATCAATCTTTGATTCCAATTGTTGGAAATACTGAGAGGGGGTGAATCAGTATTCCTTAGGAATTAGCACTTTTAAATCTTTTTAGAGCATTAATTAATCTTCAAGTAATATTAATGTTTATGCAGTAATAATTGTAAATAAAAGAACATGGTAGGCACAAGAATTTTAGGTGGAAAACCCCCTCCAGGTCAAAACCACCGAACACTTTTATAATAAATTCTTTAATCTTTAGCCCCAACTGAAATGAAGGAAATAACTCTCTAGAATTATAGAAAAGCATTATTCTCCAGCTCCCAATGGAAGGATGCCCCAATGCCCTGGTTTCTTCAGTAATTAACTGAATGGATGCCCCAACACTGTAGACCAACCTACCACCCTGAAGTGTTCACAGGATTCAACCTATAGGTGACTTCATGTACCAGCCTAGCACCTCCTTACCACCCTATAAAGACTAAAATGATACAAGAGTGTGGATTCCTGTACCAGGGACAATGATCCATTATACAAAATATTTAAAATGATTTGACTGAACACCCAATCACACTATGACCTACAACCCAACCATGACATCATCCCAACAATGACTCCTATACCTCCCAACACAGCCTCTTCGACTCTAGGTAGAATGACTCCTTCAGAAATGACTCTTTTACAAATGACTCTTTTACAAATGAATCTTTTACAACTTTACAATGATGACTCTTGGCCTTGACACTTCTTCATAATATACAGATGGATTCCATGCCTTCAAAGGATGTCCTTCTGCAATGCTTCCTTTGATTTAATAATTCTTCTCTTGCATTCTTGCTTGAAGTTGTGCTTGAATCTTCTTCTACCTGTATGAAAAATTTTCCGGGTGAAAAAAATACCAAAACAAAACAAAATACCCTTCAAATTACCTTTGCCTACAAAACACGTGTAAGTGTATAATAATGAATAAATACAAATACAAATTACAATGCATACCTGAAGGGTGCTTGTCACTTTGTTGTTGACTTATTGCAGCAGTAGACAAAGACTCCCATTCTTGATAAGTGCAACAACAGAGACCATTCTATCAAATATGACAAGACAAGTAACATGAACATACAACATCATATAGATTTAGTAGACCTTGTGTAGCATCAAGAATATGTAGCATCAAATGTGTAGTATCAAGAATAGGACATCCGAAATGTGGTATCAAAACCAACTGACATATAGAGACATAGAGATATATATGAGAAGTTGTATGTACTTATGTTGTCCCGCAAAAAAATATGTCAGAGATGATACTCATATTTCAAATGTAAACACTAATCATACATACCTTGCTATAGGACATATACCTTGGACTGTTGATGGGTGGTCCTTATTGCAGTGATCCTTGAATGCATGACGTTTCTTGTCTTCTAGGAGATCGATATTGAATCTATTTCATCTATGTAATTTCCAATCTCTAGGGTCTGAAATTATGTCCTGTGGTAGCCCTCTAAATCCTCTTTCCAACCCCATAGCTCTGACCAAGATTGGATTCTTCAAGAAAGAGGTATGCCTAATCTCCCATGATGACCGAATTATAGACTGGTTTAGTAGAACAAACTTGTATGAAGTGCCATGTGTCACTATTGCGACCTTCAGCCTTGAAAAATCTACTCCAAAAACTAAATTCCATCCTATTTCTATGACTATTTATGAAATTTGAATCCAATACACATAGATAAAGTTATGACGATTTTCCCCACATCACCTATTTGACGTGGAATTCGAGAGCCTGTAAAAACACTAACTACCTCAGATCATATCCCCAAAAATATAGCGAACCAATATCTGAAATTTTGTCACGAGGTTCATCAAGATGTAGGCTCAAAGTGATTTTAATATCAGCTTATGAAGCTTCACAGAAAAAATATTATAGCACAAATTCCATGATGACTTGTTTGAAGCCACAAAATACCTACAAGAGGAGGATATGAGGGTCATTATTTATATGAATTTCTTAAGTTGAGAGGGTCTCAAAAAGTGAATGTTGGATGGATTTTAGGAGAAAAAAACCATTATTAATTATTTACTATTCAATGACCACAACCAATTATGATTTCCATGCCACAACCCCATAGGGTTTTAATCCACTATTTGGGGTCACTAACTTCAAACATGAATATCTCTCAAACCGTGAAGACTTACTTGGCGTGCCATATATCAATGGAAACATCTTGATGAGTAGAATCCATTTAGAAGGTCCTTGACTCAGAATAGAGTAATTTGTCAAGTCAAAAATCCCTTGCAATATCGAGGTAGCCCCTAGTGTTGCTCAGGTTGACATCAATGTCAACCACTGATCAACAATCTCCCCCTTTGGCATTGATCAAAACACAAGTACCCCCTTGTGATCATGACACCTCTTCCTACTACCTTCTCTTCCCCTTTATCCTCAAGGGAAAAGGGTAACCCCCCCTGACAAACAACCATCTTGCGGACCTTTACACACCTCCACTCCCCCTTTCTACTCGAGTAGATAAGAGAAAGAGTCCAATGGAAACTTAGGAGAATCCTAATATTTTGGGGAAAATACTCAAATTTTTCACAAGGTAATGGTTTGGTAAAGATGTCAACAATTTCTTCCTTTGTGCCTGCATATTCAAGCTTGATATTCTTTTCGGAGACCTTCTCTCTAATGAAATGATATTTAATCAAAATGTGCTTTGTTTTGGAATGAATCACAGGATTCTTGGAGATACTGATGATGCTATTGTTATCACAAAATATGGGAATAGGATCATCGAATTTGACTTGAAGAGCTTGCACATTTTTCTTCATCCAAAGAACTTGAGTACAACAAGCTTCTACCATGACATATTTTTCTTTTGTTGTGGATAACGAGATTGAAGACTACTTTTTACTTAACCATGAAACAAGACAACCACCTAGATAGAATGCCGCTCCACTGGTGCTCTTACGATCATCAACACTTTCTTCCAAATCTGCATCTTTATAAGCTTCGATGACTAGATAATTTCCTTTGTGATACCATAGACCATATTCTGTTGTGCCCTTAAGATATCGAAAAATTATTTTGATGACAATAATATGAGATTCTTTTGGTGCTGCTTGGAATCTTGCTACCTTTCCAACTTCCTACATCACATCAGACCAGGAGGCTGTCACATATAAGAGACTACCAATCATGGAACTATACAACCTTTGGTCCGCATCCTTTGACGAATTTTCTAAGCTTAGCTTGTAACATGTTACCATGGGGGTAAGGACTGGCTTGCAATATTCCATCTGGAATTTCTTCAGCATTTCTTTGATGTGCTTGGATTGATATATGAATATTCATTTATCCTGCTAAGAAATCTAAATCCCTAAAAAGTATGTTAGTTCACCAATCATAGGCATTTCAAACTCACTTTGCATTTTTGTGGCAAAGTCTTTACTTAATCTGTCATCACTGCTTCCAAATATTATATCATCCACATATACTTCAATATTGTTAGGTTATCTCAATCCACTTTCACATAAAGATTATTGTTGGCACTTCCTTTCTTGAATCCATGTTGATGTAGATATCCATCAAGATGAGCATACCAAGCCTTAGGAGCTTGCTTGAGACCATATGGAGCCTTGTTTAATCTTGATTTTTCTCATGTAAGTATAAGCGAGAAACATCTTGATAGCTTCCATTCTAGCAACAAGAGAAAATGTTTCTTCAAAATCGATTCCTTCAACCTATGCATATATTTTGCAGACTAATGTTGCCTTGTTCTTGGGAACCTGCAATCCTTCAACTATTTTTCTCCCCCTGAACCTATAAGGAAACTTCCATCTTGTTCAAACTACCTTCCTGTCAATCGTAGAGTTCTGTCATATATTGTTGCATACACTCCTCATCTTCAAATTTCTAGGAGTCGATAAGCTCAATTGTTCAAAATAGTGTGTCATTTAACAAACCATCTTGGCTTGAGTAATTAACTGAAGAAGCTTCTAATTCCTCAAAATCCATTATGAATCGTGAAAGCATAATTGTTGGGACCTTATTTCCTTCTTGCTTTTCTTTCTCATCTTATACTTGTTTATCGTGTACATGTTTTCCTTTCCAAACCTTCCTATTCTTGTTGTCAAGCCTTTCATTCATGGTTGATCCCATCTTGTACCAACAACTATGAGCTATGTGTCCATAGTTATGACATTTGTAACATTTGATTTTATTCATAGAAGATTTCATTTGGTGTATATCTTTTGACCCTGCAAATTTTCATCTAGAGTTTTTCCAATAATAGTTGTACCTGTTTAGAACTTCACGATCCCTAGCCTTATGTCCAAAATTGTTACATTTTTAACATTTGACATCATCTCTGAAATGATCATATTTTTTGATATTATGCTGAGTTATGGAATATTTTTTTTTTCTGAAGGATCTCTTGGAATTATATTCATTACAAAAATACATGCGAATTTCTACAGCTCTATGTCCAAACCTTCCACATGAATAACAATGACCATAAAAGATAGGTTGGTACCTGGGAGGAAATCTTCTTCAAGGAATAATCTCCCAAGGTTCTTCTTACGAGTTTTGATCTCTTGATTTAGCTGAGAGATCTATCTGCTTGGTAGATTTTTAATATCGATCTTCTTTAATTATCATAGAAGGACTCGACTTCCTAGTCTTATCGTAGTATGATCGTTGGTTGCTGATGAGTTCATCCAAAGTGTTTGAATTGTTGGTGTAGTTTTGAAACGTTTTTCCATTTTTTACTTCCTTTTGTAGAGAAATTGTTTGATGTTCCAATGCTTCTCTTTCCTTGTTGTTTTCCTTTAATTCTTTCCTGAGAAATTATTCAATTCTCTTGTATTCTTCAACCTTGATTTCAAGGTTGAGGACATGTTCTCTTTTTATCTTGAATTCATCTTCAATAGTGTTGACATGCTTCTTCCCGACTTTGAGCTCTTTGATAACCTTGATCACTTCGTTTGAAATTCAACCTTAGTCATTTCTTCTTATTTTTCTCCTTCTTCATCGGGTGCCTCATGCTTAATGTTCTTGGCCATAACAATAATCTTCCATTGAATTCTTCTTCATTATCATTGTCTTCTTTGGATGATGAGCTATCTTTTTTGGTGAAGAAACTTTTCTTAAACCATTTCTTCTCGCCTTGTTTGTCAAACTTCCTAGGACCTTTCTTTCCATTCGTAACAACCTCATTTTTGTGAGGACATTTGGTTGCAAAATGCCGAACCTCACCACAATCAAAACATATTAATGGTAGTTTACCTTTCAATTTTCCTGTACCTGTTCTCATTTTCCGCATGAAGTAAGTGAATTCTTTATCTGAGAGTTCTTCTTCCTCTTCTTCCTTTTATTCATCCTTAAAACTGCTAGTTTTTCTTTCTTAGTCAGCTTGTCCTTACTATTCTTCTTGGATGCAGCAAATGCTTTTTCTAAGTAAGATGTGCTGAGATGGGTCAGATTCGGTCTATCTTCCAAGGTGGATAACTTAGGGTTAAAACTTGTTGGCAAGGTTTTGAGGATCTTTCAGACAACAATTTTTGTTTCAACAGGTTCTCCCAAACCTTCCAATGTATTTGTTGTTTCATCAACACACTAAAATTATGCAGCAATATGTTCATCTTCCCTCATTTTGAGTTTCTCAAATTTTGCCCTGAAAATTTTAAGATTTGCTTCTTTCACCTTTGAGTCACCTGCATATATATCTTCAACCTTGCCCCATACCTCTTTAGCAGTTTTGCAACTAAATACCTTAAGATAAACAGATTCGATAAGCCCACTCATAATAATATCTTTATCCTTTGCATCATATATCATATTTTTCTTACGCTGTTCATCTCGGGTCGATGTGAATCCTTTGTCAATGATTTCCCATACTTCATATCATTGTGCCAGCAAATGAACCTGAATTATTCCACTCCAAAGTGCATAGTTATTTCCATTGAAAAAAGGAACTCTACTTTTAGTATACTCCATGATCTCCTTCTAGTTTTTAGATTATTATTGAAGGAACCAAGCTTTGATTCCAATTGTTGGAAATATTGAGAGTGATATGGAATTTATCTAGGACAAAGAATTAAAGGTATTACAGACTCATGTGCATGGATGTGCCAATGTTTTTTTATGCAATGGATCAATAAGATCGCTAGAATACATAGACACTGAGGAAATTAGAGGAAACATAACAGTCAAAACATGTAAGCACAATAAGTTTAAAAAGGAGTTTACCCAATGCTCTTGGGCTAAGTCTCCTGGTCCAACCTTCAGTGGTGGCCTCTCTATTATGTTTTCAAGCAGAGTTTTTACAACAGTGAGCTCAATTCGAGTCTCACTAAATAGATAAAAGTCAGTAGGAATGGAGTGCATAGACTCTCCTTACTGAAACTCGACCTCGAATGGTCACAGTGTCTATGTCGAGGAGTTTTCTTGAACCTCTAAAGCCTTCTATGGAGTACACAGACTCTCTGACTCTCTCCGGCTTTGTCAGGCTCGATGCTGCCTTCAAGTCAGCTCGACTTCCACTCTCTATTCTCTGCTCTTAGCTTTTGGCATCTAGCTAACTCTTGTCACTGCCTCTTTCTGTCTCTATTTGCCTCTACTCTATCTCTGTTACTTCGTAGCTTTAAATCCCATTTATTCTTTGACTGTTTGTTTCTGCTTCCCGGCCTTATAGTTTCCCTACCCCTATCTGTTTGAATTCCTCTGCTCTACGTCATCATCACTGGGTAACACCTCGCAGGGAGGTGGCCACCTGTTTCCTAACGAACTGGGTGTCAGATTCCTTGAATCATATTTGAATGGTCATTAATTCCATTTGCTTCAAGATCTCCTGCGAAACATGAATCATTTGCCAACTCATCATCCACGTCGGACTTCAAATCCCCTGTAATCTTGTTTTTTGACTTGTCAAATCCAGTCATTTATTGGGACGTGCCTCTACCGTTGATCTGGGCCCCCCAGATCCTATGGTTGTCATTTGTATCAGGTGGGCAAGTTGCATGACATTTACTCGTCTGATGCGGGTGGTTTTCTCTCGCATGCGCAGGACGCGTGTTGCTCGATGTGTGGTATCAGGTGGGACTCAGTCAAAACTACTTACCACCTCGAGGCCTTCCGATATCCTACCAGTTTGTGGAATCCCATGCTATGGAACCCAATGCCTTATGTTTTCGCATTTCATAGCGATTTCGGGTCCGAGCACTTCGAGGATTTCCTTCACTAAGGGGGACACCCTGCGATATGTGATTTAGTGCTAATCATGTATCAGAAACCACCCCCATTACTTGATTTGGCCTCCGACTTTGCCAATTTGCCGCAGCGTGCGTTACAATGGGCCAATGATCTATGTGCTCTACCGAGGGTCCTCGCTACTCCGCTCTGGAAACAACTGCAACTGTTACGAGGATTCCTTCTGATAGCTTGATTTTCTAAGACTTTAATATTTTTGGAATAATTTGAACTAGTCATGAAAACTTAGAGAGTTTTTAGGATCCGATTTGGATCACGTCCTTCCCACTGAAAAAGCTTTTGGACCACCAAAAGTTTATTTTCAAGCATCAATCATGTGAGGGTATATATTCCTCGCTTGCCCAATTTCTATCATTCACTCCTTGGTTTTGAACCTTTGAGTCCAATCCTGAGGTACGCAACATCCCCTCTGTGCATAGTTCTTACCTTCATGGCCAGAACTGTATCTTCCTGCAATTCATTAAGATATTCAGGAAATAGACCATCAATAGAAGGCAATTGACTCTGCTCTTTAGGATGTTCAATTAATGAAGGTTCAAATAGTCTCAAGTTTCCTACATTAATAGCTGAGTAGATGAGCATGTAAGCTGGTAGATCAAGGCAAAAAGCATTCTCACCAATTTTCTCAAGTATCTTGAAAGGTCGATACCTTATTGGCTTTAACTTCTTACCTTCACCTTGCATTCTATCTTTGCCGATATATAGCCAAACTTGATCACCAACTTGGAAACTATGCTCCATCTGATGCTTGTCATGCCTTGCCTTGTACTTGGCTTGGCTCTTTTCCAAGTGTTCCTGTACTATCTGGTGAATCTCTTGGATTTGTTCAATGAACTTGGTTTCCTTGTCCACATCACTATGTCCATCAACTGTTGTGTCCTTACCAAAGATAAAATCCAAGGGAGACCTTGGTGTGAAACCAAAACAAGTCTCACAAGGATATCTCTATGTAGGAGAATGTTTAGCTCAGTTGTAAGCATGTTGGACATAACATAAATGTTCATCCCAAAGTTTGCGATGCTTGCTACAATAGCCTCTGAGCAACTAGATCACAGTCCTATTGACCACTTCTATTTGGCCATCTATTTGCGGATGAAAATTTGTGCTTTTCTTCAGCCTGGTGTCCATTAATTCCCACAAACTTGACCAAAATTTCCCAACAAATCAAGTATCTTGATCAGATGGAAGTGGGTAATCCAAAATGAATCCATACATACTGAAAGAATAACTTTGTAGTTTGTTCAACTATAATCTATTTGTTACAAGGTATTAAAATACACATTTCACTAAACCTATCCACAACAACATATAAATAGTCATGACCTTTCCTAAATTTAGGTAGTCCTCCAACAAAGTCCATGGAAATAATTTCCCAAGAATGATAAGGAACTCATAGTGGAGTGTACAAGACTAGTTTTCTATTACTGGGTTTGCTTTTAGCACACACAGTACACCCTCTTACATATCTAGAAATTGTCTCATTCATTTTTGGCTAATAACAAAATCTTTGCAGCTGTGCAACTCTTTTACTTACCCCAAAGTGACCTAATATTAGAGAAGTGTGTGCTTCTCGAATTATCTTTACTCTTTTAGTTTGTGGAATGCATAGCTTCCCAAAATGATACAAGAGCTGGTCTTTACCATGATAATCCAATTCTTCTACTCATTTGCCTTAACTTAAAGTTGCATATACATCTTTAAAATCTATATCTTGAGCATATTTTTCAATGTAGCTCTCATGCAATACTGAATTATGTTTAAGTAGAGTAGATGCATTTATAATTGGTCTAGAAAACATATATGCAACTTTATTGTGTATGCCCTTTTTATATCTAATGACTAAATGAAACTGTTGTAGAAAACCCATCCATCTATAGTGTCTTGATTGCTGCAACTTAGTTTCGGAGTGTAAATATTGAAGTGGTTGATGATCAATATGTATAACTGTCTCTTTGCCCATTAAGTAATGTTTCCAATTTTTCACACTCTGTACTAATGCATCAAATTCATTATCATATGTGGGATAGTTAACTACTGCATAATTAAATGTCTCGGAATGATAACATATGGGTTTATCGTGTTGCATCAACACTGCTCCCATGGCATAGTCACTGGCATCCGTTTCAATTTCAAATGGTCTTTGAAGATCGGGCAGTGCTAGTACTGGTGTTGTAATAATCTTTTCTTTCAAGGTGTCGAAGGCTTTCTGCTATTTTCCTCCCCACTAAAACACCTTGTTCAATCATGTTAAAGCATGTAAGGGAG
>APFE030612523.1:69241-91227 GCA_000404065.3 Pinus taeda | reverse complement strand
AGCAGGTGAAATTAAAGGGGAGTGTTGAAAATATAATTTCATCGTGCGCGCGGTCAACGCACGGAGAATACCACCGCAACAAGCCTAAACCGCCCGGTATCATATCGCACCACTCTTCGACATGAGGCTGTTTCCGGACAGTGTGGTCCGATGCCGACAACTGTCCAACAGTGACGCAACCGTGACATCAGCCTCAGGCACCCATCGGAAGGTAACGTTGGGTCAGCTCACCCCGCCCGATATGCGTCCGATCATTGTGCATCTCACTCCGCCGTCCGATTGAAGAGGAAGCTGTCCGCCGGTTAAAGTCTTTATAGTACGCATACGGGGCCTGTTAAAATTTAATGAGGTGTGGACCATACGTTGCCGCCCATACCTTATGTTTAATTGCTGTCATATGTTTTGGTAAAGTTTTAAATATTTCTTACGGCGAAGTTAAAAAGGAGTATGGGCGAGATATTTCGTAAGTTTAATTTTATTTCTTTTTGATATATGTTTTAATATAGCGTTGACCCTATTTTTATTATGAAAACAAAAACGCACGGGGATTAAAAAATGTAATTGTAATACGTGCATTATGTAATGGCATACAAAAACTAGCGCGACTCTTGCAGCGAAAAAAAGGAAGAGCAGGGGAAGTGAGCAAAGCAGTGCCGGTAAAATTTATGTCATGTAATTTTGTGTGGCAACAAGTAAAAAAACAGAGGGTCTGCAGCACCCGTAAAAACACAGAGATTAAACTTTGTATTGCAGGGAGGAATGCACAGAAGTGCATAAATATTTCTGGGTCTGTAATGTAAAAAGGGTTTTTATGCAGCAGAGTAATTTTTGTTTGTAATGTAAGAAGTAAAGATTGCACAGCAGTGCAGGAGGAGAAGTAAATGAAACCAGTGGATAGTTTTATTGAAAACCATGGATTGTTTCACACAGGTGAAAAGGTAAATGTGTAACTCCCTATAAGTTTTGTTTTCACACAACAGTGAATGTAAATGAAATATTTACACACAGTGGTGTAAAATTTCATAGGAGGCAGAGTAACTTTTGTGTAAATGTTTTGGTGAATCCCTCTGAGTAAAAGAGGATGAATATGTCTCAGTATTTTGTTTAATGCATACAAATCATTTTATGGTGGTGAAATACTCTGTGTTCTGTAATTATTTTAAAAAGACTTCTCTGAGTAAAAGATCCTGGTGTAAGGAAACAGAGCATTGCCTCTGTGTTTTTATTTCAGTGGTTTTGGTATTTTCCCATCCCAAACAGAAAAAAAATACCCAACACAACAATGGCTCCTCTACAGCAGCTTGTGCGTTACAACACTAACCTCAAGTTACACACACATACTCAATTTAAAGTGAGAGATAATATGCCTCAACACTTCTTGTCAACCACATGGCCGTATCTCTACAGGGTCATGACTTTATTATCAACAACAATGTTCCAAAGTGGCTATCTAGCTTTTCTTAATTCAATGGAACATAAGCATATGAGTACGAGTATATTTCACTGGTTGCAAGTATGTAGCATTATGATTTTGTTTAGAAAAATAGGGCGTAGAAAATAATATAAAGTCAGAGCGGCTCACAATACTAGTGGCTGTGACTTATGCAGAGACCTCCGACGAGCCTTCTCCTCTTGCACAGTCAAATCTTCGAAAATGTCTCACAGTTATCAAAGGCGATGATGGTTGTTCAATCCTCTGTGAAGAACGGAAAAAAGTATTTTGTTTCTTCGTCTACTAACTCCTTGAATATTCGCGTTGGACGCTCCACAAAACACACAGTTTTCGGTTGCATGGATACAATGTAACTCCAGGTAGACATCATACGATACCAGTATGTTTCTTCTCTCTCTCACTTGAATTTTTCTTACGATGTTCTTTCACTTGATACAGTCTCCAAACGCGTACGACTTGGTCTAAAGCTCGCACTACAACAGCTCCACTGGACATTCAGTGTCCAACACTGCATGTGCAACAATTCTTTATTGTAACGCACAAAACTCATTGCTCTCTTTCAACTAGCGTTCTAACTCCTCCAATATCAACATGAATATTACGAAACTCCTTGATCAACTTCAGCAACAATAATCAACCGCAGCAACAACAATCAGAGATGCACATATATAGGAATTCATCCACGTTATCTAACGATATACAAATATGCCTTATCTCCCAAGCTCTTATTTGACTCAGAAAACACTCAACATAACAATTGCATCATACGACCTCAGGAACCTCGCGCTCGCCTACATACCTTGAAGGAACTCTATTACGACTGAGTAGTAGTCAAGGAATGTATATAGTTTCTATTCCGTCGAACGATGATGCTATCCGTTGTCCGACTTTTGTACTGTCTGTGGGTTGAGAGATTTTTCATATTGTTGAATGAAATGGGCTCCCGAGAGCTTACATTCGGCACAGGACTCGAATTATCAACATCAACATGCTAGACGCGGTCGAAGTTGTTGATAGACAGAGAACAACATGACCTTCACTGGCTACCACACTGCGCTCAACTCTTATACCAAAAAAATTCACCTCCTTGCAATTCGCACGATTTCCACCATAACGAGATCCACCACTGCCACCAATCTAAAAGTAATCAGTTAAATCCTGACAAGGTGGGGCTAGCTCAATCTTCTGCACTTGATCAAATTCAGAGGGAATACGTTGGAGATTCAAGAATTGGAACTACTGGTTCATCAATCAGCAAAACCGATACAAGCTCAACATTGACAACGTGTATGCACTCAAACATCGATTCTGTATATATTGGAGAACAAAAGAAAAAACTCTCCGGTCTTGGAGAAAACTTGTCCAAAAGTACGAAGGTCACAAAAGGAGCAGCCTACAACATAACTCTCGGAGCTTGCTAGCAAATCACTCGCTCAACACAAACACACTACTGCAAACACTCCATTTACTGAGTCGTTCCGATCGTGGCTTCGATACCAAATTGAAAGGGCACAACACAACACTCAGCTACAAATATGAAAGATTGGAAAGAACAAGCATCTACCACTGCTAACAAAAAACATACATTATTTTATAAAAGAACCAAACTTAGCAGTGAAACATGGAAGCAGCTACAACTGCGTTACCACTACTCGCACTATGCGTCCGGACTCTACATACCACTTCTAACCTAGATCGACTACATTTATACAAAACGATTAAGTCGTTTATTGTCTCTTCGACGCGGAATATGTGCGGAATATGTTAAGGCAGTGATGACTCTTGGAAAGTTGAACAGATCATGGCGGTGGCACCTCTTCGATGTTGGACAAGTCAGGGTGGTGAGGCGGTGTAGGAGGTGTTCGGTGAGGTGGTGATTAATCTTTCCAGAGGGTGTAATTATTTCCAACATAATGAACTCTGGGCTCAACAATAACAATTCAAGAAGGAATATGCATAGCCACGGATAAATCTCCTAAAACCACATACAAAAGGATATTTTGTATTTGTTTTCCCATGCCACAACCTTTTATTAATGGAAATTTTCGTGTTCGTTTTCCCACTCAACGAACGTGCTATTAATGGAAAATTTCGAACTTAGAGACCAATTAAGGCAACTGCACTACTCAATATGTTCAATGCCTATCACACTAACATTTAAAAGAGAGATTATATATCAAATGTTGTCCTATAGAGAGAGAAATAAGGATCTATATCCTTATCTATTTCAGTAAAAGCAAAACATGAACAAAGAAAGATGCATCGTTAAACTAATTGGCATTACAAGAGTAGTGATGTACGTCTTTAGCTATGAAAAATATAGGAAGATATTTCCACAACTAGGAAAAGGAACATTGTGATACAAACATTTTTATTTGAATATTGTCTTTCTAAGAACTATATGAATAGAGAACATTGACATATCGATAACCCCGGCAACAATACAACAGAATAAGTGGGTTGCATGTTTTATATGTTGCGAAAACCATTATGTAAAGTTTTGCACATGGAAAGTCATTCTCTTGGATGCCTGATTAACACAATCATATTAGAGAATGAAGATCACACAATAAACTCAGAATTTACATTGAACATGGGTGGGACTACGCAAATCAATTCCAAACACCAAATTTCTAGAGCCTGGAGTTGGTGATGGGACTTGTTTTCATATTTCTTGTATCCTCCTACACTACGCGCATATGGGTGACGCCTCTAGAGATTTGAACATGGTGGGACTACTGCAAATCGATTTCAAACACCAAAGCTTCAGAGGCTGAAGTTGGTGATGGGACTTGCTTTCATATTGCTTGTATCCTCCTATACTACGGGCATATGGGTGATGCCTCCATAGATTTGAACATGGCTGGCACTACTACGAATCAATTCCAAACACCCAAACTCCAGACGTCGAAGTTGGTGATGGGACTTACTTTCATATTTCTTGTATCCTCCTACACTACGGGCGTATGGGTGACGCCTCCAGAGATTTGAATACGGGTGGGACTACTGTAAATCGATTCCAAACACCAAAACTCCAGAGGTCGGAGTTGGTGATGAAAGCATTTTATACATCACGATGAAGCTTCTAGATTCTCGGTGACAGTGGATTTTCTGGGAGGCTATCTGAATTCTCTAGAAGGAGTGAGACCTCATCCTGAAATCTTGAGAAGACTTCCTACCTAACACAATTAATGCAGATTGAGGTTGGAATTAATGTTTTCGAACACTCCCCCTTAATTCCAACCATACACTATAACGCACTACATAAGGCACATACATATTCTTAATTAACATGACTGCTGCTCTAAGTCTCAGCTAGGCTTACAACATAATTTGGATTTTCTACAACACACTACTTGATAACACATCTTTCATTTTTTCCTTCTTGCTAAAGGGTCCATGCTTGTTCATTTGTTGATGCAGTTTCATCTTCACATTTCTTTCTTTCCTTATAAGCTTCCTCAACTTCCCTTTGCTTACGTGCTTAACAACCACTTATGGATTGGGATGTAAGGCAACTTCCCGAACAACGAAAACAAGGTAATCTAATTCATGCTCTCCCCACTTTCCATCACAAGGATCCTTGTAAAGTATGCGACCAAGTTCCACTTCATCCACCAAAATGAACTCATCTTCGAAACTGTGTGGCCTTTGAACAACATCCATGGTATTATGTTCCACTGTCACAACCATCTTAGAAGCGGATCCAATCAAATTTCTAACAATTGGGTTCTCAGAGAAGCAATTTCTGCGCTCAGTGATTGCAGGAACATGTGGAATAGACTTCACCTCCTGATATTCATGGTCATCAATAAAACCATTATGTTTATCGAATAATTCTTCTGACCCAAAAATAGTACCTAAATCAAAAATATACCCGACCCAAAAATACTTCCAAATGGACTGTCTAAAAAAGCATCATAAAAAAGATCACTATCAAACATTATTCCAATATTTTTCAGCTTCCTAATACATATCCATCGACTGCAATCTTCCTGAGCCACTACGCAAACTAGGCTCTTTACACACAAATAGGAAACACAACATTGAGTAGACTCCTCTTGCACTTTGATCCATGGTTTTCGACCTCAAGTATGTGGATGGATAGTATTCAAAATCCACACTAAGCTTATAGAATAAAATACTCGTCCCAATTGGTATAGGTTTCAACACATATGCCAACGAACATGTTTCAATGCTCTTCTAATCATCAACCAACAATAGGATCTCCTCTTCTATTTGTTTACGTACTGTGGTAGACACTTAACACAACATCTTCTGGCTTTGCAAGCCTGCACACCAACACAGCAACTAGCCAGCCAGACTCCACTTTTCCTTCATAACCACCGAGCCAACAACTCTCTGAGATCACACACCCCTAGCTCACCTTTACAGGCATCACAACAACTCACCTGAGCTTGTTCTCCTCACATCTCACCTGAGCTCTGATACCATATCAGAGAATGCAGATCACACCACCAACTAAGAATTTACATTGCCAGAGAAAGTATTTTATACATCGTGATGAAGCTTCTGGATAGTCGGTGACAGTGGCTTTTTCGGGAAGCTATCTGAACTCTCTAGAAGGAGCGAGACTTCCTCCTGAACTCTCAAAAAGACTTCCTACCTAACACAGTTAACAAAAACTAAGGTTGGAATTAATGTTTTCTAGCAAATCACCCACTGAGGAGTTAGAGACAATCCATCGACTCGAGCTCTCCTTTTTAGTTGCAACGAGTTTTTATTTCCTTCAAGAAAAAACATGAGGAAAGAGTATTGCCAATACTTGTTAGTTTTTCCTCCTCTTGGAACTCTTGTAGCAGGGAAATCCATACAGGGGCCTCAATGAAGTTCTCCCTCTCCGAGCTAAATCTCTCAGTCCAATACCTTAGGTGGAGCGCCGCCAAGTTCAATACATATGGGCCATCTTCAAAGACTCTTTCTCGGTCCTCTGTGTTGACAAAGATATTAGGTTATTCTTCTACTTGCCAAATTTGTGCCTATGGCCTTTATTAACTCTTAATTTAGGGACTTGTTGCGTGATCCCTAGTAGTGGTAGCGCGAAGTAGGGCAAGAGCTAGTCCTTCAAGACACTGTTTTATAGTTAACGTTCAAAGCATCCTTGACTCCGTAGAGATTTTTGCAATGGTAATTCATTATTACATACAAAAGTAGGTAAGGGACAACATGGCCATGCAAAAGTGTTGATAGGTATGACAACTTTCCGTGTCATAGTATCTTGATGGTTGTTGATGGTTTCTTACCATAAAATGTTTAGAATTAATGTTAGCATTAGTTAGGATCGATGCATGTCCAAGTGGGCTTTGATAACACACATACTTGATATACTTGTCATCCAAGCCAAAGAAAGTTCATGCTATGTAGTGAAACCCCTTGAGGTATGTCTGAAAGAAATTTCTCACAAATTTTTTTATATCAATGTGAATGACATATGTGTCATCCAAGCTAAAGTTAATTTATCCTATGCAGTGCAACTCCTTAAGGTCTATCTGAAAGAAATTTCTAACCAAAAAAGAATATATTAATGTGAATGAAAATAAACATATATATACAACTAAGCTAATGCAACAAATAGAAAATCTCAACTTTGATTTTTGTATCAAGTTTTAATTTCAAAATTGTCAAACCAGTCTTGCCTAAAACCATGTTATTTTTATTTTATGAGAACAATTAACTTGATACAACCATTAGAACCTCATAAACCTAAAACCATGCCATTTTTTATTCTATGAGGATGACTAAATCTGCTACTACCATTAGAAATATTATAAACCTATATCATTATCTTGCCAGTGGTGCACTTTTCCAAAGTTCTTGAACCTCTGATAATCACCACTATTTTCTTGTTCCGAGTTGTATATTTTAGGTTTCCAATAGCATTTTAATCATTTTTTTGGCTACATGTTGGTATTTTATTCTAGTGTAGACTTTGAGTGTTGACCTTTCCTTTACTTAAGTTGGTTGGAGCAGGTACTATGGGCAGGGTTGGACAAGTTAGAACTTGGGGAAGAAAATCTTCGATGTGTTCTCTTGCTTGGTTATGTTAGATATTGAAGAAGAAAATAATGTACAAGAGCTAGTGTCAAAGAGGGATAGTGTAGTGGCTTTCTTGCAAATACAACCAATGCCATTTACTTCAAAGGCATCCAAGTGGTAATTTGAAGCTCACAAGCCATTATTGTTGATAGTTAAAGATGAAATTTCCAATGAAGAAAATTCTAAATATGGATTTGGGATTTTGAATGGTGAAGGTATTGGAGGACTGCCTCAAGTAGAAAAAAATAATTTCGTTTCCACCGTTGTTAATTTTTATTCATTAAGATGCCAAGTTATACACATCAATTAGGGTTTTAGTCAGATATTTGTGTAGTTGGATGCAACTCTCGTGCACTAGCTGTTGCCCTTGCTACACAGGTAAGAAGTTATAGCTAGCATTAATTGTTGGTGGAAGAAGCTTTTATCTTTCAATGCAATCTCAGATTTTGAAATTTTGACTTCTTTTTTATGGAAGATATGTTGTTTTGATCATGATACACTTGAGAAAACATTCAATCTTCTCACATATCCCACTACACAAGGAAATTAAGTACAGGGTGGTGTAAATGTAGATTATGGCCTAATGGACATTGGCCCTAGGTGGTTAGCATATTCTCCAAGTCAAGCTCTAGTTTCATATATGGATCATATGAGTTCTAGATGTCTAATCCCAATTCCTGGGATCATGAAGAAAAAGTTAATGGAACATTATTCAAAAGAGTTTGGCAAGCAACTTGTATCTGGAATTATTACAATGGAAGGCATGGGATATAAGAAATTTTCTAAGTATTGCTCCGACCATATTTTTCATAGAAAATATTTCATTATAATAGTAGATAATGCCCAAAAAATAGTTCCAATGTGTGCCCAAACCCATATCGAATACTATGTAATACCTACAATCATTGATCAATTACTAATTCCATTCATCTGGAAAATTACAAACACCAAATCAATGTTTTTATTAGATCAACTTTCTTTTTATGATCATAAAAAATAATAAGCCTCCCAACTAGCAAACAGAATTTTTTCCTACAAACTCGATGTTGGGGTATTCAATTCGCGTATTTTCCCTAAATACTATAGATTTTGGAGAGGAAGAAATGTAATTGTGTAAATTTTGGATGGGTAAAACTATGGGTATGTCGAACTTGTGTAGAATTAGGAGAAGGAGAAATGTAACTGATCGTCCACCAAGTCATCAAAGTGACTTTTAAACATAACACGTCGAATAATGAATTTTAAACATAATGCATGGAATAGAAAAATAAATTAAAAATGATTGTGATAGATAATGTGGGCCCTCACATGAGGGTCATGTGTCCTCATCGCTCCATCTTATAACGTAGTGTGTAAGCCTGAAGCACACTATTTAACATTTCATCATGCTAATCTTATTGGCCTATAATGTCTGTGTCAAATTGAAACAATTTATTAATTTTTGGAAGCATGAGAGAATTGTCGAGTTTCATTTTGCATATAAAAATTCCCTTAAACCATGAAAATTGTGTGCCCTGGTAGGTCCTGAGGTTCATCGCAGCTAGTGACACTTCAATTATCATCGCAACTAGCACCTATACGTAGAAGGGATACTGGGAGGGTGTAGCTGCCCTAAGAAGATCCCCTAGCACATGTGAAAATGGTGAGTGCATCTCCAAGGACAACAAAGGAAGCAAAAGCTACCCAGCTCCTGCCATTATCCTTTGTAACATAGGAATTAGTAGAGTGATGGCAAAAAGATGGTGATGGGAAGCATGAATCATATTCTTCTCTGCATTGGCAGGTTTTTTAAGCATTGGTTTCTCTCAACACAACATGTTTGTATTAAAGGTATTTTTTGGCTTTGTGATGGCCCTCCTTCACTACAGGGCTACCATCGAGCATAATTATATGGATGGACTCAATGAGTGAGTTCCCTACCTTCCCCAATTTACCACAAAAGTTAGCATTTCATTTTTTAATAGTCCACTTGAGTATGTATTAAGATCACTCTCTATATCCATTAAGAGACATCTCCATTAATATACCAAAGCATAATGACACATTTCTCTTTGTCCCATATTTAATGGAGAAGGTAAATGCATGTCAACTCGGGCAAGGCGAAGGCTTCATGGCTAAGATTTTGATGTGTATTAGAAACAAGTTTTATATGAGTATTCCCCTACCTGTATGATCTTATCTTCTTCCCTATATTAGTCAATAAGGGTATGAGTCAATATTCTTCCAATATCATTATATATGTAGGCATGAAGACCAAACAAAAATGAAAGAGAAAGTGACAGAGTCGTGGAAAAACTGTTATTTTCCCATGTCATGTTGAACCAACTGCAAAATAGAGATACATATAAAAATAACATTAAGGATAGAAATAAGTGGGATATACTAATAAAATTAAGGATAGAAATAAGTGGGATATAAATGAGTAATCTTAGTGGCATAATATTAGACCAACCCAGAAACATAAGCAATCTAATAGACAAGTTTTCCATTGCTTAAGGGGCATAGGGACCTTTGCATCAAGATTGTTTTGGGTACCATTTACATTGGGATCAGGTGTGGGGCTAAAAGAATCTTTCTTTCGACTCGCAGGCTATATGAATATTAGCCTAACAACAAAATCATGCACTCATGTTTGGGCGTAGGTGGTAGGTTTTAAACCTGTATAGAAACTATCTACAAACGAATTCTTCAAACAAAAAAATAAAAAATGGAGAGAATATAAAACATATATACATAGATATTTTCCCTTGGATCCCAAAACCGAGACTAAAAGATTGATTTTTTTCATTTATTCCTTTCAATGTTACAATATAGATATATACATGTCAAAGCATTCATAAACCCCAACCCATAACCATGGATTAGAACATAATCGTAGTTCCCTTGATGAGATCTACAAAATACCATGGGTAGAAAACCATGTGTGAAACCCATGCACAAAACCATGGGTAGGTCGGCCCACCATCTTTGGGTTTGCCCCACATCCTTAGGTCCAGCCAACTATTATTGATTTAATTAAGGTATATTACTAAACACATAACAAAGTATATATATAATGGTTGATCACCAAGTTATTCAAAATGATTTAGATACAACTCACAAATATGGGAAACAACAATTTCTAGATAGCCATTCTGACTCATGGGAAACAACAACTTTTAGATAGCCACCTCGAGTTAGATACAACTCACAAACATGGGAAACAACAACTTCTAGATAGCCACCTCAAGTTTACTCATAATGACATCATGTAAATTACATCATACACATGGAAGAATTACTTCCAACGACCTCCCTCAAGGCTTATATGTAACAAATATATGAAACACACATTACAACAACAAATGAAGTTCTATCACATTTGCTTGATATGGTCATCACTAGCACTCATATCCACTCTAAAATCTCACTGTTTTCACTCTTTTCTTCAACACACATTTAAGCTTCCCACTTGATCCATTTAAGACATAACCTCTTTAAACCATCTTTCATATTTTTTGAAGAATTGACGCTTCTCAACCTCCCTCAGGGAAACGGAACCTACTCACTGTTTTCACTCTTTTCTTCAACACACATTCGAACTTCCCACTTGATCCATTTAAGACATAAGCACTTCAGACCATCTTTCACATTCTTTGAAGAATTGATGCTTCTCAACCTCCCTCAGAACAACAGAACCGGTCAATATAGTCTCCATACTAAACCATCCTATGGAAGAGCCACCATCTATGAATCCACTTTTGGAAATAATAATACCAACCACCGCTTTAAATGAGCTGACAAACACCATGATTTCCAAATCAACCACTACGTTGTTGCAATTTTGTTTGCTTGCCTAGTCAACCACTGCACGATTGTGATTTTGTTTGCAAGCGAAAGGACTGAAGTCAGAGAAGAAGTACATCCCTGATCATTCCACAACACAGTAGAGGAGTTCAGGAATTTAATAAATTTTAGTAAATAGATATGGGAAAACGTTTACTCTATGTTTGTTGCCCACACTCCACAACCCCTGCATGTTCAGAAAATCATTTACTATGTAAAATCGCCCATGTTGCGTATTAAATATTTTATCTGTCATGTAATTAATGTAAAATTTATATGTTAAGATAAATATAGATGTAAAATTCTTTTGTAATGTTGGACAAGTTAGAGAGTGAGATTCTGTGACTTAGTGAGGAGCAAATTCGTGGAGGAAATATTGATGGGCGCATGAAAACCCGTTTACGGAGTTTTACAAAAGTTTACTCCACAAGCCCAGTAATGCTTAAAGTAGATTTACCGCAACTTCCTTTGTTTTACTCTGTAAGTTTGTTGTATTTTTTACTTGGAGTTGCAGCCTCCATTTACCACGTGAATGTATTTCCTTATGATTTAACATATAATATAAAGTGTGGCTTGTTGTGTTATGGTATTAATCTTTCACAAGTAGATTTACCACAACCTCCTTTGTTTTACTCTGTTTTGTTTTGCTGCGTGTAAAATTTATGTTTTAATTAAAACCCTATGTGGTTGCGATATCCACTCCGCAACCTATTTTTGAGCCAGTTGGCCTTGCTGCAACCTATTTCTGACCTCCTTTGCTCTGGTAAAATTTTTCTAACATGGTATAGAGCAGGTTAAACTCTGTTAGTGTAAAAACAAGTGTATTTACTAGCAATTAAAAAAAAAATTGAGGGAAGATTGTTTTTTAGCATATTTCCCAGCAGGTAGAATTTTTTTTTTTTTTCACTCAGAAATGGCAACATCAAGCACAAGCTTGATTAATCCTCAAATACCTCAATTTAATGGAAAAATTTATGATTTTTGGCTATAACAATGAAGGCCCTATTTTCGTCTCAAGACATTTGGGATTTGGTGGAAAATGGTTTTCTAGAACCAACAGATGCAACAACATACAATGCCTTGTCTCAAGTAGAAATGGATTTGTTAAGGGACAATAGGAAGAAGGATTCAAAAGCCTTGTTCTATATTTTTCAAGCAGTTCATGAAAGTATTTTCCCAAGGGTTTCAACAGCAACGAAGTCTAAGAAAGCATGGAACACCCTCTAGACAACCTACCAAGGAATGGCAAAAGTCAAGACATCAAAACTAAAAATGTTGAGAAGAGATTTTGAAACACTTTGTATGAAAGAGTCTCAGAATATAGACTTGTTTTTTACACATGTAATTGGGTTGATTACTCAAATCAGGTCTCATGGTGAGACACTTGAAGAAAGGAGAATAGTTGAGAAAGTTTTGAGAAGTTTTCCATCAAGGTTTGATGCCAATTTTGTGGCCATAGAAGAGACAAAGGATATCTCACAGTTCTCAGTGGATGAGCTTCATGCATCACTTATTTCTCATGAACATAGACTGAATAGAGCAACAATCTCCTCATTGGAGCATTCTTTCAAGACACAAGTTTCCTTTGGTCAAGGTCGAGGCAAAGCAAGATCATATGCTAGAGGAAGAGGAAGTAGCCCACATTGAGGTGGAAGAAGCATCCCTTCAAGCTCAAGTGGAAGAGGCAGCAATCAAAATCAAAGTCAAGGCCCAAGCCAAAATCAAGTACAAGGTCAAAGGTATGATAACTTTCAAGTTCAATGTCATTAATGTAAGAAGTATGGTCATTATGCAAATGAATGTAAAAAGAAGCAATATGACATTAGTAACAAACCAAGTGTAAAGTTCACAAAAGAAAATCAGAACCTTGATAGCATGTTTTTAGCTTGCAATGTAGCACAAGGAAAATAAAGTGATATATGGTATCTAGATTCAGGTTGTAGCAACCACATGTTAGGGAACATAGAAATGTTTTCCAATCTATATGAAAGTGTGAAATTTGAAGTGAAATTAGGGACTGATAGCAAGGTCTTTGTCATGAGAAAAGGAAGATTTAATATCCTAACAAAGAAGGGGGCGAAGAAGTGCATCTCAGATGCTTACTTTGTCCCAGGTTTGAAGCATAACCTTATAAGCATTGGACAACTCATGAAAAAGGCCTACAATGTTTTTTTCAAGAATGATGTATGAAAAATTTTGGATAGGGCTCCAAGCAGACAACTAATTGCAAAGGTTCAAATGACAAACAATAGAATGTTTTCCCTAAAGATAAGATCATATTTGGAGAAAGAAGGTGCACAAGCACAACTCTCAATGAATTCACAAGAGAATGGAAGAAAGGATGCAGTTGTCACACAAGTGAACTATCAAACAGAGGTCAAAAATGAAAATTTGTTATGGCATTTGAGATTTGAACATCACAACTTTGAAGGTTTGAATTTGCTGCATAGGAAAGGCATGGTGAAGGGTTTACCACTCATAGAAAAACCAGATAGCTTATGTGAAGGATGATTCTTGGGCAAAAATCACAGAGAGACATTTCCAAAAAGAAAATCAGTAAGGGCAAAGGAACTTGTGGAGATTGTCCACTCAGATTATGTGGACCAATGCAGACACCATTAATTTGTGGCAGCCACTATTTATTGACCTTCATAAATGACTACACAAGGAAGACATGGGTCTATTTCCTGAAACAAAAAAGTGAAGTGTTTGAGCACTTTCACTAATACAAAGCTCTTGTTGAAAAGCAAAGCGGACACTACATCAAAGTCCTCAAGACTGACAGAGGTGGCAAATACATCTCAAATGACTTCCTTCGATTTTGCAGGGAGCATGGAATTGACAAGAAATTTACAACAAGATATATGCCTTATCAAAATGGTGTGGCAGAAAGGAAGAATAGGACCATTATGGAAATGGCAACAAGTATGTTGAAGGAAAAGCATTTTCCAAATGATTATTGGGTTAAAGTTGTCGCTTGTGTAGGATATATCTTGAATAGATGTCCAACCAAAAGTGTTCAGAACATAGTTCCTGAAGAGGCATGGGGTGGAAGAAAGCATAGTGTCACTCACATGAGAGTCTTTGGTTGTGTGGCATATGCCCATGTCCCAGATGAGTTGAGGAAGAAGTTGGACATCAAGGGGGAGAAATGTATATTTTTTGGATACAGTGATGAATCCAAAGCATACAAGCTCTAGAATCCATTAACCAAGAAGGTCATAATCAACAGAGATGTGCAGTTCATAGAAGAGGAAGCATGGGATGGAATTTTAGAGAAGACAATGAATGTCAAAGCATGTATACTACATGAGGACAAAGAGGAATTGACAACATCAAGTAATTCTTCAATAGTGACTCGCTCTACTCCTATTCAAGCGCAACAAAGCAAGCAACAAGGAACACCATCAACAAATAATAGGATAGTGTCACGCAATCAAGCAAGTGTTTCTCTAAGCATGCTGCAAAGCGCAACACCAAGTGACATATCAAGCCCATCTTCACCAACCATAAGAAGACCAAAATTCAGAAATATAAATGAAATTTATGAGTAAGATGAGGTTGATAGCAACACTAGTTTGAATTCATTATTTGCTTTGTTTTGTCATGTAGATGACCTAATCCATTTTGAAGATGCAGTCAAACAAGAAAAATGGGTTGCGGTAATGGAGGAAGAAATAGAAGCAATAGAAAATAATGACACATGGGAGTTAGTGAACTTTCCGCAAGGAAAACAAGTCATTGGAGTGAAGTGGATCTATATGACCAAAAGCAACATTGAGGAAAAGATTGAAAGGCACAAAGAAAGTCTAGTTGTCAAAAGATACAAGCAGCAGCATGGAAGAGATTATTCAAAGACGTTTGTGCCAGTTGTGAGGATGGAGACGGTACGTACAGTTTTGGCAATTGCCATGCAACATAAATGGAAAGTGTATCAAATGGACGTAAAGTGAGTGTTCTTGAATGGAGTACTGAAAGAGGAAGTGTATGTTGCACAACCGCTTGGTTATGAGATAGAAGGCCAAGAAGACAAAGTGTATCAATTGAGGAAAGCTCTTTGCGAGCTGAAGCAAGAACCACGTGCATGGTACAAAAGGATAGATGCCTACTTGTTAGACAATGGTTTCGACAAATGTGACAATGAGCCTACACTCTACATCAAAGAGAATGATGATAAGATTCTCATTGTTGTCTTATATGTAGATGATTTAATTTTTACAGGCAGTGATGATTTTCTCATCGCTGATTTCAAACAAATCATGAAGAATGAATTTGAAATGACTAACTTGGGGTTGTTAAGATATGTTTTAGGCATAGAAGTGAAGCAAACAGAAAATGGCATTTTTATTTCTCAAGCAAAGTATGTAGTAAACATTGTGGAGAGGTTTATAATGCAGAACAATAAGCCCGCACAAACTCCAACTATCATGAGGTTGAATTTGAGCAAAGAAGATTGCAGCAACAATATCAATCCAACATTATACAATAGTATGATAGGTAGCTTGATGTATTTGACTGCCAATAGGCCAGATATAATGTATGCAGTGAGTTTGGTGTCAAGGTTCATGGAGACACCCAAGGAGACACATTGGCAAGCAACGAAAAGAATTCTAAGGTATGTCACTGGGACAAAGACAAAGAAATATGGCATTTTGTACACTACAACACATGATTTTAGGCTGGTTGGTTACACTGACAGTGATTGGGTAGGATGTGTCGATGACAGAAAGAGCACGTCGGGTTATGTTTTTCATTTGGGCTCTGGAGCCATTTCATGGGCTTCCAAAAAGCAGCCAATAGTTTCATTGTCAACAACAAAAGTTGAATATGTCGCCGCAACAGTAGTAGCGTGTCAGGTAGTTTGGATGAGAAGGATGTTGAGGGATCTTCATCGCGACCAAGAGGGAGTGACAACTATTTTCTATGATAACACATCCACAATTGCATTATCAAAGAATTCGATTTTTCACAAGAGGACCAAGCATATTGATGTTAAATATCATTTTATTAGAGAGTTGATTAACAATGATGAAATTATGTTGCAGCATTGCAGGACACAGGAATAGCTTGCTAATATTTTACCAAAGCCATTGGCAAGTGAAAGTTTTGTTTACCTCAGAGACAATTTGGGGATTGCCAATGGTGGCAGTTGTGATTAAGGGGGAGTGTTGGAAATAATAATCCCAATCATCGCCTTAAACACACTGACAACCATCATGTTTGCCCAGTCAACCACTACATGGTTGCGATTTTGTTTATAGGTTGAAGGACAGGGGTTAGAACAGAAGTTCAGAGCGGACCATTTTGCAACACATCATAGAGGTTGAAGCATTTAATGAAGTTTATTAATTAGATATGGGAAAACATTCATTCCATGACTGTTGCCCATAGTCCACAACACCTGCAAGTTCATAAAATCATTTACTATGTAAAATCGCCCATGTTGCGTATTAAATATTTTTCTTTGTCATGTACTTAATCAAATTCGTATGTTACGATAAATATGCAAGTAAAAGTCAATTGTAATGTTGGGCATGTTGGGAAAGTTAGGGAGTGAGAGTTTGTGAGGTAGTGAGGAGAAAATCGTGAAGGAAATATTGGTGGGCACGTGAAAACCATTTTTATGAAGTTTTACAAAAGTTTACTCCACAACCCAGTAATGCGTAAATCACAATAAGTGTTTTGTGTTTTACTTGGAGCAACAACCTCCAATTTATCACGCCAATGTATTTTCCTATGTTTTATATTATAATCAAAAGTATGTTATGTTGTGATGTGGTCTTAAGCCTTCATGAGTATATTTACCACAACCATTTTTATTTTACTCTATTTTGCTATGAACTCTGTGTTTTAATTAAAGTCCCTATGTGGTTGTGATATCCTCACCGCAACCAAAGATTTACCTTTTTGCAACTGAAGTTGACTTTGCCTACTTTGTCACAACTGATTTATGAGTTCCTCTGGCCCTATAAAATTATTTCTCTAACACAAGCTGCAGGGAACTTTTCCGACTCAGAATTGCCATCTGTTATCGAATAAATATGGCCCCAATTTCACGCCCATGGATTCCGACGGTTTTCTGACTTGGATGTCAGACAGAGATCGAATGATTTTGCAAACCTTGACAAGCATGGTGAACCCGAACGTCGTGGTTGCGAAGGAAGATAGTGGAAATTAAATGAACATTACAGAGGCAGTGAACAAGGCTCCCAAGAAGACCAAGGTGAGATACGTAATTCATATAAAAGGAGTTTATGCAGAAAATGTGAACTCGTAGAAGAAGAAAACAAATATCATGCTCAATGGAGATGGCATGGATGTCACAATGGTCACGAGAAACCAAAATGTGATGGACAACTTTACAACCTTTCGTTCTGCAACTATTGGTAAGTCCTCTAATTTTTGGTATCTTTGATCACATATTTCATCACATTAATCATATGAAATCAAAAAATGAAGGCCAAGATTTAATAGATCTAGGATAGTATGATTGGAATGAACATTACACGGTCATCCTTATCTCCATTGCTAATTCTGTGAATATTTGGCAATCAGGACAGACATGTCTCGATTGCTCAGGGTATTTCCACTGCACCCATGTTTGTCTGATTTCCAAATATTCAATGAATCATCAATCAAGATAAATTCAGAGACATTATACAGATGAAGAATTTGCTATTGCTCTACCACCAAAGGCCAAGCAAATGGACAGATTTCCTTTTTGAAAATGAATCAACAATCAAGATAAGCTTAGAAACATTATACTGATAAATAATTTTTTGTTGCTCTACCTCCAAAGGCCAAGAAAATGGACAGATTGGCTTTTTAAAAATAGAGACAACTAAAAAGAAACCAAAATATTGCACTACTTTATCAAGATGGACAATCAACCAACTGCAATATTTGAAGTTAAATTTGTCTCTTTCAGGAAATCACAAATGCAATATTTGAAGTTAAACTTGTTTCTTTTGGGAAATTATAGTTAGGTCCTTGTGTTTTTTCTACCAAAAAATGGCCTCGCCGCATCAGCATTGCCTTCTTTCCGACAATACAATGGCCAAGCAAGAAAATGGCCTCAACAAAGATTAAAATTTTGAATAGCCTAGTATAATTTAAATAGGTTTAATAATATATTTAATATCTAATTTAATATAGGTTTAATTTAATATAAAGTTCTAATCAATTAAAAAGTTAAACAGATCCTATTATATAAAGTTCCAATTAAAGATCTTTATTATATTTATAGAAAAAATGATTTTATGATGTCATCAACTTATTTTTTGAAAAAATATGAAGTCAAACCTAACTTGATTATTCTGAATGGAAAGGTTTTTCTCTATTTTTATTAGGAGGTGTTGCTCTATAATTTATGTTTACTCTTAGAATTATCAATTTTACATAGGAAAAAAATAATTATTTTTCGAAATTGATTTAAACAATAGTAAAGGTAAGATTGTAAAAAAATTAAATTCATCTATATTTATAGTAGATTTTAAAAAAATCATAAATAGAATAAATAATTTTCAAAATTTCATAAAATATAACAAATAATAAAAATGAAAATGAAGTGAAATAATTATTCTTTTTCTTATTTAGTAAATTTCAAAATAATACTTGATGATGATGATGATTAAACTTCATTAAGACTAATGTGGTCTAGTGGACCTCAAAAAGAACCTAAATGTGATTCTTCAAAATATTTTGAAAAGAGAGAAAGAAGTGCTCCAAGATGGCTATAGTTGGGCTATATTAATAAGTCAAGATGATTGAAAGTGTGACAGATGTTAGTGAATTGAGAGTGATGTGAGTAAGAGTCAGGTAGTCTAAAAGGAAGTGTTTTTCATCTTCCACCTTAGTATCACAAATCTGACACATTCTATCATCCGAGTGAGTGTTGGGAGTAGACCACCACCTAGTTTCACTTCGAAGCTCATGAGAATTAGTTCTTATCCTAGCCATGTTCATTTTTTTCTTAGTGTTGGTCAACACAGAGAGATAATGTAGGTTAAAGGGTAGGATTGATTACCTCCTTATAGTATCTTAGCTTCCTTTTACCCTCCAGCTCCTTATCATCCCACAAATTGTCCTTAAAATTGGAGGTAATAGTATCTTTGACACTATCTTTGTTTCCCATGATGATCTCCTCCTTAATCCCCCAATGGTTGAGCCAACACTGGGCATCCTTATGCCACCCACGCTTGAGGCAGAGGTGGGGGTTTTGACTAAAGTTAGAAGAATTTTTGGGAGCCACCTTTGGGATTCCATGTTGTAAATATTCTTCTTCTACATCAGATATCTAAACATAGTTGTACTTTCAATGGGGGACATGCCAACTTCAATCAAAAGGATAGGATAGGGAGTGTTTCCCTTGATATTTAGGTTGTAATGAATTTCTTTTAAATCATTTCAATCTTTCTCCATGACTCTCTAGATATACTGCAACCCCAAACTTCATATTTGTATAAGACAACAAGGGTGACAAGAATCTCAAGGATTAAACTTATTTTAATTCAAATGCAAAGATCTTCCGACTTACAATTGTTTTCAAGCCCATAATATGTTTTCTAGCCTCCAATAATCCTTTTCGCGATGTTATAATTCTAGTTGAGCTGATGAGGAAATTTAATACCCAAATATTTGTAAGAAGAAACCTCCTCTAAACAATGGTTATCATAGATGAAACTACCATGGGTGGTCTTTTTAGATTTAATTATCATGACTATAGTTTTCTTTGTATTAATTGTCATACCCATCTTGGAGCAGTAGACATGAAGAGTTAGTCGCTTTTAAAGGTTATCATGGCTTTTTGCAAGAAGAATGATATCATCAGCATAAAAGAGAAGAGTAATGATTATACCACCAAGCTTGGTGCCCTTGCAACTTGTAGTTTCCACACACTCCTCAAGCTTATCGATGTAGATGCCAAAAAGGGTAGGGATTTGGGGACATCCTTAGTTAACCCCGATATTACATTTAATATATTTAGACAATCCTTCATGGGTATTAAGCTTGGCAATGATAGTGTCGTAGAGGCGAATCAAAAGAATCCTCACTTCAGGGGGAACCATGATCTCTTCAAACCTCTTCGAGAGCTTATCTTGAGGAATAGTGTTGAAAGATTTTCTAAAGTACACAAATCAATAGAAGAGATCAGCTTTACTATTGCGACATTCCTTTGCAATGACCTAGAAAGTAACAATATGGTTGATAGTCGAGTGATGTCTCTGGTGGGCTCCAGTATTGCAGCAACGATGTTGCAACTCCTGGGACTCCCTTCTTTACTTTTATCAACCTGGTTGTTCGTAACAAACTTGGAAGCAACGATGCTATATGCACAAGTATTAGCTCTTACTGCAGGCTGCCACTTGATCAGATGACACAAGTACGCTAGGAGCTTAAGCCAACTTCTATGAGCTCTTAGAAGAATCTTTTAACTGTGATGGATGAAACCTAACTCAAAGGAGGCTAGTCTACTTGCAGAAAGAAGCTGAAAGCTGAAAAGAAATGCAAACCCTAGCAAACCCTAGTTTTACCAACTAACCCTACTGGTGCAAGAAAAGAGATGAAAGCGGTGGAAATGGATGCCATTGACTCCTGGAAAGGTAAAATGCATGTGAATAAGCTACTTTTGAATTAAAATCTAGAAAAAACATCCTTTTGTATTTTTGAGTAATTTTGCAGAATTATTATGCATGTGCTTTAACGATTTTTGACTGTGCACTGATTGATTGGCGAAAGGAAATGGAGTAGGCACTTGCAGAAGGTTGGGAAGGTGAGAAGAGGGCCTGAGGGGTCCCTAACACCCTTCCAGAGAGTTTGATAGTGATTAGATCTTGAAAAACTGCTCACGTGAACTTCTACAGGAAATTTGCAGGGGTTCTACAGGATGTTCTACAGGAAGAGTCGAAAGATGATTTTGGAGGGTTGATGGTGAAAAAGCGGTGGGAAAGTGGAAATGGAGGTTGGATGAGGATGTGAAGGGGTCTAGGACCCGGTGAATGAAGCTAAGAAGTGACTAAGGTGGTTGGATTTGTTCAAGGATGGAGGGAACAATGCTGCACAAGAATGTAGAAATTAGGACAAATTGGAAAAGTGTGGAAAATGAAGGGAAGGAATCTTGGATTAGGGGTTGGAGTAGGTTGTATGATGGAGGAAGGCTAGGCAGGGAGGTATTACAAGTGTTCTACACACTATTTTCCAAAACTGATCAAACAAAGACTAGGAAAACTAAAGATTTAGCTATTTTGACCTAATCTGACCTAAAAACCAGAAACATGATGAAAAAAAGTTTATAGATAGGAAATCATGCAAGGTAAATATGGAAACTAAGCAAGAACAGATCTTAAACATGCAAGTACAACTGGTATCAAATTTTCCAACGGAAAATCTAACACTAGCATTTGCATGGAAAGGAAAAAATAGTGTTTTTGTGAAAGCAAGTATGCCTTGGTCTCAGCTCATGGTCCCAAGGAGGGAGAGATGAGATCAAGGATTTCTTGATGGCCTTTTTGTAGATATTTTCCTTTACCAAACTATCAAATCAACCTGAAGTATGAAAATCTATTTTAATCATAAAAAACAACCTAAGTAGCAAAGCAAGATCTTAACCTAAATAACAGAAATTATTCTATGAATGCAGCAAAGACACATA
>APFE030612523.1:36110-64754 GCA_000404065.3 Pinus taeda | reverse complement strand
CTGATCGAGACACCTGATTTGTGGGGAAGTTTTGGTCAAGTCTATGGGAACTAATGGACACCAAATTAAAGAAAAGCACAACTTTTCATCCACAAACAGATGGCCAGACAAAAGTAGTTAACATGACGGTGATCCAGTTACTGCGAGGATATTGTAGCAAACATCCTAAGCTTTGGGATGAGCACTTGTGCTATGTGCAACATGCTTACAATAGAGCCAAACACTCTTCTACATCGAGATCTCCTTTTGAGACCTGTTTTGGTTTCATGCCAAGGTCTCCTTTGGATTTTGTCTTTGGTAAAGATACCATGGTTGATAAAGATAGTGATGTGGACAAGGAAACTAGGTTCATTGAACAGATCTAGGAGATCCACTAGGCAATACAGGAACAACTGGAAAAGAGGCAGGCCAAGAACAAGGCTAGGCATGATAAGCATCGGATGGAGCTTAGTTTTCAAGTTGGAGACCAAGTCTGGTTGTATATCAGCAAGGACAAAATGCAAGGTGAAGGTAAAAAGCTAAAACCTATCAGGTATGGACCCTTTAGGATACTTGAGAAGATTGGTGAGAATGCTTTTCGCCTTGATTTGCCAGCTTACATGCACATCTACTCAGTCGTGAACGCATATTGCTTGAGGTTATTTGAACCTTCAATGATTTAGGACCCTGAAGAGCAGAGTCAATTACCTTCTGTTAATGCCTTGCTACATGAATACCTTAATGAGTTATAGGAAGACATAGTGCTGTACAAGAAGGTAAGGACGACACAGAGTGGACAAGTGGAATACCTCAGAATTGGGTTTAAAGGTTCAAAGCCAAGCAGTGTGAAGTGGATTGAGATTGGACAAGTGAGACAACAGTTTCCTCACTTAGTCGATGCTTGGAAAAAAAAAACCAACTTTTGGTCGTCCAAAATATTTTTCAGTAGGGAGGTCGTGATCTAAATCAGATCCACAAAAGACTATCAAGAACCTTGACTGTATCGAGTTGAACAAATCCTTGAAAATTCCAAAACAGCGATCAAAAAATGCCTTGAACCAGTGGCCATGGCAGCTGACGTGGAACGACGAGGACCTCAGTCAAATCACGCTGATTGATGCCCATGGAGACTGTGCAGGTGGCCAAAGTAGCCCCTGGGAGCCTCAGATTGGGAAAAGGAGGTGGTTTTCGATGTGCGATTAGCGCTAATCGTACATCGCTAGGCAAACAGGGCCGAAATGGGGGAGCCTTAAGCCCTTGGTCACGTTCAGAGCCAGAGAACCACAGGCGGAGAAACAAAAAGTGCTAAAGGACAAAGGTGGGACCCACGGTTTTGATCGGGGTGCCCTTGAATGGTAAGAGGTTTTGGACAAGAGCGGAGTGATCCCACTCAACGATCAACGCATGGCAGCGAAGGTAAGGGAAAAACCGTCGTGATCGCGTGCTATCGGTCGAGCAAGTCAACCACGCTCGATGTGCATATGACGTTGGATCTGGAGGAGCCCACATAGGACGGCTGAGATTGCGCCCGATAGGAAGGAGCGGAATTGACAGGGAATTAAGCCACGATTTAAAAGGATTTGGAATCCGTTTGACCGCCATGGTGGAGAAGGAATGCATACATGCCATAATCGAAGAAATGAACCGACGAAGCATGCTGGCACTAGTTAGATGGAGACACGTGGCCCCTTCCCGAGCATTCATGCTAACGCCGAACAGGGAACTACAAGCGTAGCTGCAAAAGGTGAATCAACGTAGGCAGGAGAGGAACTGATGAAGCATAGGGATCCAATGGTTAAAGCCATGAATAGAGACAGTCGAAAGAGGAAGATTTTGAGAGAAGTCCAAATGACCAAGAGAGACAGTGAACAGTGCACCCGAGAGGAGGACTGAACACAGAGAGCAATAAAGGCAAGCAGAGGAGACAGAGGGCCGAGTTGACCACAGGCAGCATCGAGCACCAGAGAGCTTGAAGATTCAAGCCTTCCCATAGAGGAATCTGTTTGGATTGAGCATCACATTTGGCTCTTTCCACTGTAGACCAAGGGTCACAGAGCTGGTAGGAAGAAAAAGAGTTTGTGAACTCTGAGTGGCTTGGGGAATCCAAGAACCACCCTACCTAGCAAAATCCGCTTCAGGAGAACTCACATTGAGTCCCTGCATTGTAATTTCTTTGCTGTAAGCACAATAAAACAAGGCCACCACTGAAGCTAGATTGGAGACGTAGCCCTGGAGAATAGGGTGAACTCATTAAAAACTGTTTGTGTCTTTGTGTTGCTTACTATATTTCTCTACTATCTTTCCATTTAAATGTCTGTGTATTGGCAATCTGAACGATCCGTTGCTTGAATAGCACAGAACGCACACCAACACATGAGTTTGTAATACCTTTTGTTTAATAAATCTTCAACTGAGGTCACTCATAGGGTGATTATCAGATTAGTTCAATGTCTAAACTACCAAGGCTTGAAGCCTTCCTACTTATGCACCACGAGGACTCCCAATAGCCCTCCTTAACTTTAGGAGCTTGGCTGCTCAAAATTGCAGTTAATCAGCCACTTCACAAAATCTGCTTGGTTGCCCCTTGAAATCATCTTTGGTGGGCTATTGGACTCCGAGATGATGGTGGAGAACTCGAGGAAGGGGTCATTTAGTACTGGAGACACCCTTTCGACGAATCCTCAGCCTTGTTCCTTTGTATTTGGCTGTCAACTTGCTCATAAATGCTTGACCTTGGTCCAAAAGATGTCCAAAAATTTGCAATAGGCATGTATTAGACTTTGTGGTCAAGTGACTATTCTCATTCATTCAATTAACATAAATATATTCAAAAGCATGCATAGAACTATGAAGAATGATGGATTTAACCGAGAATAATAGGAAAAATGAGCCCAATAAGTTACCCATTTTTGGGGCTCATAATCACCCCCTAGTGAATGTGTTGCTCATCCTCTGAGCAACTAATCCAACTCATCATCTTTGATTGCTTTGACTACCTCTCTGACATCCCAGGATTCTGAGGTGATGTCCTCTTCTCAGTCATGAAATCCTGCTTTTCTCTCTACCTCCTCCCACTGCGTGTGTTCTTCTTCTTTGATCCCTTCCAGCAGTCCCAAAAGCAATGGAGGACTGAACTTTAGGCCAATCCAGCTAGCCTTTAGATTTTGCATTGACTGTTTGTAGAGGGGTACTCTGGCCAAAGCCTCTTGCATCCTTGTTGGGGAGTGGTACTCTCTTATTTTCAGACTGTGGGACAATGTGTTCCATCTCCTTGTGCAAGCATGGATGCAATTATCACCCAACAATCTCTCCATGTCCTCAAAGTGAGCAATGGCCTGAGCTTGTCTTTCAATGTAGTCTGGGATAACTTGAGGGTCGTTGGCCAGGTGCTAATGGGCATACACTAAAGCTGATGGATCTTCTGGTTCTGCTCTGATCATGAGTGGCTCACTCAGCTCCCTGTCCATAACTTCCCGAATTTCTGTTGCCCTCTTTTCTTCATGGTTTAACCAAGAGGCCATGGCCATTAGTTGCACATATCCCAATGCTGCATTGGGGTCCCATAGGTTCATGTTTGTAAGTGCCAAGTTGTGTAAATAGAATTATGCTAACTTGGCCTTATCTTCAGCTGAGCTACTGTCACACAAATACATGAACTAGTTGTAGTTTTGGAATGGAATGGTGCCCCTTTGGGCCAGTGTGTTAATTTGAAATTACAACCATTGATCCTTAAGATATAATGCACATGAATTTGCAGGTTGCCTACATTGTAAAGCTTCTACTACCCGGCTGGCCATGCAAGCCATTTGGGCTTCTTTCTCTTGCACTTGTTGTTTCAAAGTCTGTATTTCTTCTGCTGCCTATGACTCCTTTTCCTATAGTAGTTTTGTTAGCATCTCAACATCAGTTTGAAACTTTTCTTCTCTTTGTTGTTCCTCGATTGTTTCCTTGTCTGATGGAGGTCCTTGTTGATACTGCTACTCTCTCACAATGGACGACCTATCTTCCTTATGACCTTCCTGTAGCTGCAACTGCTTTCTCAACAACTCATTCTCTTCCTGTAATTTTGCTTTCTGACTGCTTTCCATGTGGCTCACAATGGCCAACTCTTTCCTTGATTCCTTTAGCTATTCCTCTAGGTGGCCTATGTCTGCAACACTCTTAGAATTGGCAACCCTCATCCAAGTGTGAGTCCTAACCCGATCTTGTTCCAATGCAAAGAGGAGTGGTACAAAAAAATTCTGTGGGATGATCTTCCCACCTTCTAACAGGTTGTAATATGATCCCAAGCTAGGCTGAGGGCTTGGATCCAATATTTCCTCAGTCTTTTTTTCTCCCTGTGGTTGTTTGGCTGCCTTCTCCTCCAATTTCTCGGTTTCTTTTAACTTCGCCATAGTTTCCTGTAGAGATGTTTAAGCTTCCACTAGAGCTGTTTTTGAGTCCATCATCCTAATTCTTTCTCTACAGGTGGAGGTTTTTGGGATTCCTCTTTCATAGGTGATAGATATCTTTGAAGGAGACTGTTCTTTTGGTTTAGTGGTTGTGTCCTCAATGACAATTGGTTCCTTTGATTGTGGTTGGTGTTTGCCCACTTTGATCCATGTGCTCCTCCTGGCTTTAAAGTACATGGAGGTTTGCCTCTTTCTCTTTCCTTTTTGTTTTTCAGGTGTGCTTAATGCAGCAAGCACAACTGCTGCCTCCCTTGCCAACATTTTCAGGGATTTCTCTTCCTGCTGGTCTTTTTCTTCGCTTCCTGTAGAAATCTCTGTGTCTACTATTTCTATTTGTGTGACTGATATCTCAGGGTGTGCCTTTTCCTTCTCTTTCTGAGTGCTTTCCTTAGTTGTGGTAGCCTTCATTTGGGCCTTTTCAGCCTTTTCCTTTCTACTCTATATCATCTTTTCCCTTGTTGTTTTTGCTGTTGTTTCTTCCTTTGTTTTAGGCTCAACAGTCTTGCTAATTTCTTTCTGTTCTTCCTATGCTTCCCTTGTTCTGCCCTCTGCTTGGATGTCCTGTGTTCCCTCATCATTGTTTTTCTCCATTTCTTTAGTTTTCTCCCTCTCCTCACTACTAGATGGAGTGATGTTTTCAGCCAAAGTTCTAATGTTATCATTTTTGGACATGTTTCTGAAGATTTCCCAAGATATGGGGACAATGTAAGTGTGTAAAGCATCTTCCACCAATAGTTTGATGAGCTCATGGTGGGAAAACTGGTCTGGGATCCCTTCATTTAGCTTTGTACCACATTCAAGAAGGAAATATGGGATGCTTAGTTTCTTGGCTCGAGGCAAGTCAGTCCCATGCCTTAATTCACATAACAGCCTGAAATGGTATCCGTAGATGATGCTAAACCTCCCTTCACATGTGATGTACTTCATAATTTGATAACTAACTTCACTCCATAGAGGAGGAAGACTTGTCCTTCTAACTCCATTTTTGTCCTCTACAGGATGCTCCTCGGGCAGAAAAATGTTTTCTTAGCAATCTGGCCCAATGATCTTTCTTCCTTGCTCCAAGGGAGCCCTAATGGTAGACCAGTAATTCTACTGATGAGCTCGGCGGTGAGTTCTAGGGTCAAACCCTTAAAACTAACTGTGGCATGTGCCTTTGAATGTGGTCTCAGGGATATTAAAAACTCTTTAGTTATCTCCTCATCATGACCTTGAATTTTGTCAAAGAAGGATATCCAATTTGCTCAGGTGAAAAGGTCCACCACCTCAGGGTGCTCGTATAGCTTGCTATAGTCTGAGGGATCTTTCCTTATGAATCCCCCTGGCATGGTGTTGAGTGTTCCTATTATGTATTAATCAAAAAAGAAAATGCTCAGGAAAACAACAATCAATCATTGAAACAAAAGATAGTTGAATTTGGTGTCTTCTGAACCCAGGAGGAGTTTCTCGTGTGTTCCTTTCAATACCAGATAAAAATAATTCCCTTGTTTTTGTCACCCAGAATTTGAATGTTGGTTTATTGAAAGGAGAATGTTGTTTTTGCGGAACAGAGCATAAGGACACAAATTCTCTTCTCAACACATAGATAGATATGTAAATTAAGTTTTTTTTCATACACTCAAGGTGGCCTCCACTACAGCATGTATCTTCCTTATAAGAGAATTTTAAAAAATGATGAGGATATTTCAGAATGCAGAGAAAGAACTAGGTAAATACAATGAAATATGGAGGCAATCTTTCACGGTTTGTTCAATACATAGGTAGACTTTTGTTTTTCAAATTGATGTTGTTCAATTCACCACTTTGCACAAACAAATCATGCATAGAGAAGTTCTCTCAGGTCTACCTCATTTGGACCCTGAAATTCAACGAAAACTTCAGGTTTCCCTTCTGCTGAGCGATTCTCTGCCTTTCCTATAGAACCCTTCCTGTAGAAGGCTCCCGGTTCTTGTAGAATGAAATTGTGCTTCCGATTGAGCCCGATAAGCGGCATATTTTTGAAAACAAGTTGAAAAGCTGGTGGAGTACGACTGGTTAACTGTTTTTGGAAGCGGAGGATATGTACTCCACTCGATAACGTCATGAGTGCAAAATGAACAGAGGGTGGTGCATGTTTCGACTAAGCGTCTTTTAACTATGGCGTGATTTTTTGTGAGGGGATATGGTGGCTGGACAGGACCATTGATCCGATGTCACAACCATAATGTTCTACATGTTTTTGACTCCCATCACTTCCGCTCTCTTGTTATCCGCCACAACCACTACCAGTCCCGATGATTTCTCTCTAAATAGACACTCCACACGTGCTGGCTGCACATCTAATCGGCAATTTTGAATGTAACGAGGATCGTTTGGATTCCACGAGGATATGTAACTGGCTGAGGTTGGCTAGTTGACTGGCCACTGATTCCACCCAATCCAAACCATCCCCATAGTCATGCAGCTTTTAAAATATGATTTATGCAATTGAAGAACGAGTTTAGACACTTACCTGTGTGGTTGCGGCCGTATTATGCAGATTTCAGGTTCTAGAACCCATTCCTTCATTTGATGTTGTTTCATGCATACTGCATGCTTGGCCTCTGCTATTACTGATTCTCTTCCATTCAAGAAGAGCTCCATGCATGTCTCTTTTGCCATACTTTGCTGTCCCTATCTCTGGAGTATGTCTTTCAGCGGGATCAGTTGCTACAGGATCCCTGTAGGATGTCCTGTAGCTGCTTCTCCTCCTAGAATGCAAGCTAGAATGAGCAGGGATATACTACTAATGAGGGTCTCGGCTGATGAGGAATCTAGACGGAGGATAACAGGTATGGTGAGTGAAAAACTGCTACTTGATTTGTCATTAAGAAGTTTTTGAAGGCAATATGAAGAAAACAAGATTTTTGCGTGACTGTGCAGGAACATAAAAAATGAGTGCAATGGAGGTGTACAGAGATGGGAAAAGGTGACATATGGTGATGGATGGAAACAAGGATGTTTATAGGCCTCATGGACAGATTCCCAACCTTCGGGTCCTCGTCGAAGATCGATCTTGGCTTGTTTGTAGGCTCTACAGGATCTTCCTATAGAAGACACAGAACTTCCTGTAGAAGGTGAAATCTTAACCCGAATGAGACCAAATCTTAGGAAAGGATAGTGGTCATGGAGGTATGGATTGTGAGGGATGCTTGCAGCCTGGTGCTGACCTCTGTCTTTGTCTTGTGCAATCCTCCTAACCTGCAATGTCCTTCCTACAACCTGCAATTATTAAATAGAAATTAAGTTTATTTTTCTTTCTCTCTCTCTCTCTCTCTTTTTTTGTTTTTAAGACAGCTAGGGTGCCTCTAGGAGGTTTTCACCCTCACTGTCTGCCCTGGGCGCATCCAAGAGGTTTTCACCCAAGGATCTTTTATTTTTTATTATATATATATATATATATATTATTATTTTCTTTTTTCTTTTTTCTTTTTTTTTGTGTTCAAGGTGTGGGTAGAGTGGAGGTAGGGGCCTGCTCCACTACCAATACTGATTTATCTAGAGTTTCATTGAACTCCTGCTTAGAAAGGGGCTTCTTGTAGATTTTCAATCAATGCCCATTGACGAGCATGGGGATGGCTTCTTCATCAGTGGTCTTGATAAGGACTGAACCATTGTCATTGCATTTCTCCACTGTATATGGTCCCAACCATCTTGTCCTTAGCTTCCCTTTGAAATCCTTATATCTTCAATCATATAACAGTGCCCAATCTCCTGCCTAAAATTGCTTTTATTTAAGGTACCGGTCATGCCATATCTTCCTTTGAAGTTGGACCACCTTTGAGTGGAGAAGGGCCTGCATTTTCAGTTCATCTAGTCCATTCAACTGAAGTAATATTTCCTCTTGTGCATGGCTGAGATCTAGGTCCAACTGAGCTACCAACCTCAATGTGTTATATTCAAAGTCTATGGACATCAAAGCCTTCTTCCTGTAGACTAGCTCATAAGGTGTGAAACTTGTTATAGTTTTCCAAGTAGTGTTGTAGGCCCAGGTGGCCTCAACCAAGTGATTTGCCCAATTTTTTCTGTTGTTTCTCACCACTTTAGTCAAAATCTCTTCCAAAGCTTTGTTAATGACTTCCACCTATCCATTTTCTTGAGGATGATAAGGGGTGGAAGTTCTGTGCTTATTCTTGTGATGAACAAGCAGGTATTCAATCATGTTAGAAGTAAACTGACTTCCTTGATCTATGACTAACTCTCTTGGGTAGCCGAACTTGTAGAAGATATTCTCCCTTAAAAACTCAACCACTTTTTCTTCTGTTGCTGCCTTGATTGCCTTTATTTCTGCCCACTTTGTGAAGTAGTCCGTGCACACAATGATGTAAGACTTTTGGTTTGAAGGAGGGTTGATAGGACCCATAAATTCCATGCCCCACTTCTCAAATGACTCGAAAGTCACTTGATGTTGGAGGGGAATTTCATCCCTTGGAGTTGGGTTCCCCATGCTTTGACATCGGTCACATTGGCTGATGTATCTCCTGACATCTTGATGAAGAGTGGGCCAATAGTATCCTGCCTGTAGAATTTTGAAAGTGGTTCTTTTTGCTGCAAAGTGGCCTCCACAAGTCTCATCATGACAGGTTAGGAGGATGTCAAAAGCTTCCTCCTCCCTGACACAATGCCTCAAAATTTGATCCGGGCCAAGTTTAAACAGGTTACCCCCAATCCATGTGAATGGGGCACTTTTCCTCACGATTTTTCTCTTCTCTTTTGAGGATAGGTGTGGCGGGAACTGTGCCGAAACCAAGTAATTTTCTATATCAGAAAACCATGGAGAGAGTATTGAAATAGCAAATAGGTGTTCATCTGGAATTTGATCATCCACCACCCTGTCTTCACTGTAGACAAATCTAGTCTAGACAGGAAATCAGCAACAACATTTTCCTCACCTGGCTTATCAACAATGGGCAAATCAAATTGCTGCAATAAAAGTAACCATCTAATGATACGAGCATTTACATCAGGTTTATTAATTAAATATCTAATTGCAACATGATCAGTGTGTACGAATGTTTGATAACCAATGATGTGGTGTCCGAACTTGTTTAGGGAATGGACTACAAATAAGAGCTCTTTCTCGATTGCAGTATAGTTTAACTCTGCCTTGGACAGGTTTTTAGTGAAAAAATACATGGCATATGGTAGCTTCTCTTCAACTTGTTCTAAGGCTGCTCCTATGGCTTTGTTCGAGGCATCTATGTGAATGTGGAAAGGTAGGGCCTAGTTTGGACCTCTCAAGATTGGGGCAGTTACCAACTTACCTTTCAACGCATCTAGAGTGTCTTGACAGTTGTCAGTCCATATGAACTCAACATCCTTCCCCAAAAGACCAAATAATGGAGAGGCTAGCTTACTGAAATCTTTAACGAATCTTCTATAGTATCCTGCTAAGCCTAGAAAACTCTGAACATCTCTTACCTTCTGAGGAGGTGGAACCCTTTGGATGATAGCAATCTTGTTGGGATCCACCTGTAATCCGTGCTGAGAAATTGTATGACCTAGCACGGTCCCTTTAGTCATCAGAAATTCACATTTTTCTGGACTGAGGGACAAGTTCATTTCAATACACTTGGTTAGAACTTTTCCCAGATTAAGCAATGCTTCTTGGAAGTTGGACCCATAAGGAGTAAAGTCATCCATATAGATTTCCACTGAATCATGAACCAGTTCAGCAAATATGCTAAGTACTGCTCTCTGGAAAGTGGCAAGAGCATTACATAACCCAAAGGGGAGGACCCAGTAGGCAAAGGTACCCGATGGACAAGTGAAATTGGTCTTATCTTGGTCTTCCGGGCTGATTTGGATTTGATTATAATCGCTGAACCCATCTAGGAAGGAGAAGAACTTCTTTCTTGCTAGCTCATCTAACACTTGATCTATGAAAGGTAAAGGGAAATGATCATTCTTGGTGGTTTTGTTAAGTTCTCGATAATCAACACAAATTCTCCACTTCCCATTTTTATTGGGCACAAGCACCAGAGGAGAAACCCATTCGCTGTCAGAGATGGGGTAGATGAATCCTGCATCTAGCAACTTTTGCAATTCTTCTTTGACAATGTCTTTAAGGGCTGGATTCATTCTCCTGAGCTTGCCTAACTGGTTTACAATCCTCTTTAGTGTAAATGTGATGGGTACAGACCGAAGGGTGGAGTCCTTTCATCTCCTTATAGATCCAAGCAAAATCATCCAAATGGTGGTTCAATAAGCTACATAGCTCCTTCTCCTGAGAGGGGGATACGGATGAGTTGATCCTCAATGTTCTTTCAGGGCAAAATTCCACATTCTTAACTCAGGGGGAGGTTAGATCAGCCACATAGAGATCCACTAAAGCACTGTCTTGGGTGTCATCTACCAACTCTTCTAATGGTAGCACACTGGGAGGTGGATTCTGAATCAAATTCTCAATAAGGTCATCCTCAGTTTGAGGACCTCCTCTGGTGGCTTCCACTGTACACACTGTATCAGAGTAGACTTCATCCTCATCCTCTTCCTCCAACCAAAGAGGTAAGTCATGTTCTAGCGGAGGTTGGGTTGGAGGATATAGGACGAGATATTTGGCCATAGGCCCATTCGTGATGGTCATGCTCCCAACTCGACAACGGATGTAAGCATCTGCGGTAGCTAACCAAGGCCTTCCCAGAATGAGGGGGTATCCCATGAGTTTTTCCTTTGGCTGAAGGACCAAGAAGTGTGTAGGGTACTCCCAAGAATCAACAGAGACCATGACATCTTCCACAATCCCTTCGGGGGTCACGGTGTAGTGGTCTGCTAACTGTAGTACTGTCGAGGTATTTCTTAGGGAACTTTGAAGGTTGAGTTTGAGCATAGTGTCCTTGGTCATCACATTAATGGCAGCCCCTATATCGATCAAGGTATGGGGGATTATGGTGCCATTGATGTGGACATAAACTACAAAGCTCCCAGGGTCCAGATATTTTGGATAGATTACTTGTCCCAAAATTAGGTCGGATAGTTGTCCTATGACATTGATAGTTGGGGCATCTGTCTTGCGCCTGCTTGGGTGCCTGAAACACTTCTCTTTAATCAATTGGTACATCTTTTATGGCTTGGAGAAGTGGTATTTTCACACATAATTGTTTAAGCTCGCCCAAAAGTTCATCTCTTCTGGGTTTGGTTGCATAGTTCGAGTTAATCTCTCAGGAAAGGGTGGAATGCCTTTGGGTTCACTTTCCTGTTTCTATTCCTCATCCTCCGTAGGAGGAGGTTGGCTATCTAGGAGGACCTTCCCAGATCGTAGGTTGATCTCTTGAATCTCCACAACATAGGTAGGGCATGTTGTCTCTCCAGTATATACCTACTGGGTCTATCTGTTATTGGGGTTTGGGTTCGGTTGGGCAGACATCTGGGGTTGTCTCGGAGGAGCAGGAGGTAATGGTTGTGTTTGAACAGGTGGTGGAGGAAAAATGGCGGGAGGAGAGTTGTATTGGGGCCTCCACCCCTGTTGAGGTGCATTCCACTAAGGTCGGGACTGAACATGAGAATGAAACGAATGAGCAACAAGTTGAGTATGGTATTAAGATGGATATGACCAAGGAGGGGTGCGGACCAAGAAGGATGAGCAGGGAGACCCCAAGAAGGTATGTGAGTGGATTGGTTGGGGTTGTAATAAGTCTGGGATGTCCCTTGCATCCCCTGCTGGTAAGGTTTGGATCCATGTGGCATCCTTTGGTTTAGGAAATAGAGTGGTTCAGTGGCTCCTTCAGCCCCTTGGTGCATAACTTTAAGTCCAGGTAAGGTTGGGCATTGGTTTGTAGGGTGGTCCTCCTCACAAACGAAACATACCTCTATTGAGTGCAATGGACACTTGTTCCGAGGATGTTTCCTTGTACATCTGGGACAAAATATGGCCAAAGCCGTCTTAGCTTCCTCTTTCTTCTGTTGGATTCGGAAAGTATCTAGTTGCATGGAAATGGTCTGTCTCATCTCACTTTTAAAGTATTCCATCTGATTTGAAAAATCATGTTTGGAGAAGGTGGCATTGGTTGAAAGTTGATTCGCCCTACCTATTTTATGGGCTGCCCTAGAATGGTTTCTAAACATAGTCTTTATGTCATCATAAGGTAGTTGGTAGATGTCTCCTCCAACCAACAAATGGAGGGTATCTAGAAGGTCTTCAGGGATTCCTCGAAGTAGAATAGGCTTCAGAGATTTGGGGTCAAGTGTGCACTTGGCCCTTTTATAACTGAGCTGGAACCTTTCTTCATAGTCTTCTAAAAATTCATCGCTTCCCATGGTCATCCGAAAAATTTCTCCCTTCGTTTCCTTTGACCTACAGTAATCCTGGTATTTGTTGTTAAAGGCTTGCTGCATCTGAGCCCAAGTTGTGATATTGTTTTCAGGTAACCCCATGAACCAGCGTAGTGCTGCATCCTTGAGGGTAGAGGGAAAGAGTTTCAACTTTTGCTCGTCTTCAGCATAGTCATAGGTTCGACAAAGGACAACAAACTCAAACAAGAAGGTATCAGGGTTTTCAGTGGTCAATCCATGGAAGTGAGGTAAGGCTGAGGGACTTATGTTTTTCATTTTTGTGTCCCCATTGGTCTCTCGGATGGGAACGACACCTTCTATTCTCTCCTCATATCCTATATCGTTTCTGTGTTCAACCATGGTCTCAGGAGGAATGATTTCTTGCTCTTCTTCTGTTAGAGGATATTCATGTATCTCTGGAGGTTCACTGCCATCGAAGAAAAGAGAAGGGTGACTCAGTGATGTGGTGGGGGTGTTGGGTAAGAATTTTATTGAATTGTCTTTATTCCTACGAGGCATGAAATGAAATATTTTTGGTTGATTTTTGTGTTTTTCTCTGCTTGTATTTGCAAAACTGAAATTGATTGAACAACAAGTTGCAACTAACTAAAGTAAACTTTGCTGGAATGAAAATTGCATAATTGAAATGAAAGCAGGAAATGGCTAATCTATGCTGCAGAATTGAAATGTTAATCTATGCTTGCAGAATTGAAATTGCAGAATTGAAATGCTAGTCTAGGAAAGAAAGAAATGTCTATTCTACTTTTGCAGAAATGTAATTGCAGAATGAAAATGAAACAATTACTCTACTCTTGTTGAAATAAACTACTTAGCAAAAGGTTGTAGTAGAAAATAGAAGAAGAACAACAATCACAAATACTCTGACGCTTCCCCGGCAACGGTGCCAAAAAGATGGTGGGCTCCAGTATTGTAGCAATGATGTTGCAAATCCTGGGACTCCCTTCTTTACTTTTATCAACCCAGTTGTTCGTAAAAAACTTGGAAGCGACGATGTTATATGCACAAGTACTAGCTCTTGTTGCAGGTTGTCACTTGATCAGCTAGCACAAGTCCGCTAGGAGCTTAAGCCAAATTCCATGAGCTCTTAGGAGAAGATTTTAACTGTGATGGATGAAAGCTAACTTAAAGGAGGTTAGTCTACTTGCAGAAAGAAGTTGAAAGCTGAAAAGAAATGCAAACTCTAGCAAACCCTAGTTTTACTAACTAACCCTACTGGTGCAAGAAAAGAGATGAAAGTGGTGGAAATGGATGCCATTGACTCCTGGAAAGGTAAAATGCATGTGACTAAGCTACTTTTCAAGTAAAATATGGAAAAAGCATCTTTTTGTATTTTTGAGTAATTTTGCAGAATTATTATGCATGTGCTTTAACGATTTTTGACTGCGTAGAGGTTGATTGGTGAAAGGAAATAGAGTAGGCACTTGTAGGAGGTTGGGAAGGTGAGAAGAGGGCATAAGGAGTCCCTAACACCCTTCCATAGAGTTTCACAACGATTAGATCTTGAAAAACTGCTCACATGAACTTCTATAGGAAGTTTGTAGGGGTTCTACAGGATGTTCTACACGAAGAGCCGAAAGAGGATTTTGGAGGGTTGATGGTGAGAAAATAGTGGGAAAGTGGAAAGAGAGGTTGAATGAGGATGTGAAAGGGTCTACAACCTGGTGAATGAAGTTAAGGAGTGATTAAGGTGGTTGGATTTGTTCAAGGATGGAGGGAGCAATGCTGCACAAGAATGTAGAAATTAGGGCAAATTGGAAAAGTGTGGAAAATGAAGGGAAGGAATCTTGGATTAGGGGTTGGAGCAGCTTGTATGATGGAGGAAGGCTATGCAGGGAGGTATTACAGGTGTTCTATACACTATTTTCCAAAACTGATCAAACAAAGACTAGGAAAACTAGAGATCTAGCTATTTTGACCTATTTTGACCTAAAAACCAGAAACATGATGAACAAAAGTTTATAGATAGGAAATCATGAAAGATAACTATAGAAACTAAGCAAGAACAGATCTGAAACATGCAAGTACAACTGGCATCAACTTTTCCAACTGAAAATATAACATTAGCAATTGCATGGAAAGGCAAAAATAGTGTTTTTGTGGCAGCAAGTATGCCTTGGTCTCAACTCATGGTCCCAAGGAGGGAGAGATGGGATCAAGGATTGCTTGATGGCCTTTTTGTAGATCTTTTCCTTTACCAAACTGTCAAATCAACCTGAAGTATGAAAAGCTATTTTAATCATCGAAAACAACCTGAGTAGCAAAGCAAGATCTTAACCTAAATAACAGAATTTATTCTAAGAATGCAGCAAAGACACATAAAAGTACACAAAGGAGGTACTGGCACTTCAGTTGGGCCCAACCCCAAGAGCTAAAGCCTCCTAAGAAAGCTCAGAGTTGGTACAAAGTGAACTTTATCTCCATTACTCAAAAATTAATCATGTCACAAAACTGTTTGCAACAAAAGCTCGAAGATGAGCTGAAATGCAGAGCTGCACTAAAGTGTGAAAAACAACTGTTCAATGGCTAAACTACCAAGGCTTGAAGCCTTCCTACGTATGCACCACGAGGACTCCCAATAGCCCTCCTTAACTTTAGGAGCTTGGCTACTCAAAACTGTAGTTAATCAGCCACTTCACAAAATCTGCTCGGTTGCCCCTTGAAATCATCTTTGGTGGGCTATTGGACTCCGAGCGGATGGTGGAGAACTCAAGGAAGGGGTCATTTAGTGCTGGAGACACCCTTCCTACGAATCCTCAGCCTTGTTCCTTCGTATTTGGCTGTCAACTTGCTCATAAATGCTTGGCCTTGGTCCAAAAGATGTCCAAAAATTTGCAATAAGCACTTATTAGACTTTGTGGTCAAGTGACTATTCTCATTCATTCAATTAACATAAATATATTCTAAAGCATGCATAGAACTATGAATAATGGCGGATTTAACTGAGAATAATAGGAAAAATGAGCCCAATAAGTTACCCATTTTTGGGGCTCATCAGTCTCTTAAAACTAGCTTGTCATTTAGTTCTTTTACCATAGTTTTCAAGTCAAAGGCTAAAAGTAATAATATGGTCGATAGTCGAGTGATGTCTCCTAAAACCAGCTTTCCCTTTAGCTCTTTTACCATAGTTTTCAATTCAAAGGCTAAGCTTCTTTTCCAAAATGAGCCCATATAGCTTGACTAGGGTGTGGCTAATAGATAGAGGGCATGCTTTTGTCCTCATTTTTAAAGATAGGCACAATAAGGCTTTGCATACAAAGCTTAGAGAAGCCATGTTGTGAAGCCAAATTGAGAAGTTTGTGGAGATGAGGAATGAGGATAGATCATCCAATTTTAAAGATGTGAGCTTGGTATCTTTCAATATCTTTAGCCTTCCCATTAGCGAGCTTATTAATCCCAGACTCAAAATCTTCCACGAAAAAATATCATCTTTAATAAGAGTGTTTAAGATGGTGCGCATGGTATCAAGAGAGTTAGACGATTCCTTAAGATAATTGTCCCAATTTTCTATAAGAATAAAATGATAAAACACAACCACATTTTTCCCAAATATAAACCTTTTATTTCACATTTTACCAAAAACACAATAAAAGTAAAAATAAAGTGAAATAATTGTTCAAGTTTTTGTCTATAAAATTCCTACCAAAAGTATAATAAAATAAAAATTAAGTGAAATATTTTTTCTAGTTTCTGTCTATAAAATTCCAAAATATTACTAAACCGCATTGGAACATTATTTTTTTATTAATAATGTAGCTGGTATGTAATATCGTAGTTGTGATTGGAAACAGATTCATCACTCGTGACATGACCTTCAAGGACACAGCAGGGCCCACGAAGCACCAGGTGGTGGCCCTGCGTGTGGGATCAGATTTGTCGACCTTCTATTGGTGTAGCTTCGAGGGTTACCAGGACACCCTTTACGCCCATTTCTTTCGTCAGTTCTACAAAGAATGCAACATCTATGGCACCGTAGATTTCATCTTCAGCAACTCTCCCATCATTTTTTAGGATTGCAATCTCCTGGTGTGGAGACCCCTGAAGAATGAGATGATTATTTACACCTGTCAGGGCAGGGATGACCCCAATGAGAACACTAGAATTTCCATTCAGAACTGTAATGTGATCATAGTCCGGGACCTGGTTCCTGTGAAGAGCTCATTCGAGGCATACCTTGGGAGGCCATGGAAAGAGTATGCCCACACTGTCTTCATGCAGTCTTTTCTGGGCAACTTGATTCAACCCGGCTAGTTGGATTGAATGAAATGGACCCTTCGCCCTCAACACACTCTACTATGGGGAATATATGAACTGCGACACCTGTTTGGACAATATAAATCATGTCAAGCCCACGAGTCGGGCGTGCCGAGCGGGCACGTTTAACCAATGGGTCGGTGAGAGTTGGCATGGGTGCACGGCGGGCGAGCGACGAGATAGACAGTGGAACAGTGAGTTGAGGGCAAGTACGAACAGTGCGATGCACTGACCGAATGAAGGAAACGTGCGACGTGAAGTCATCTTGTGAAAATGACAAGTGTTGGGCAGTGTTAAGTTTATATGTGGGGGTGGTCTTGCACATGGGCACCCACAACATGGGCCGACGCGAAGTTGGGCCGAGTTGGACGAAATGGTGGGTCGGATGGGTGAGTCAATGCCCTGAACGATGGAACAACCACCATATAACTAAAGCATTGGAATGGTGGCAAAGGAATTCATGGAAGTTTCCAAGTGTTCATGTGAGTTGGAGGGCAAGCTAACTTGGAGAGGGCTGAAATTTGGCAAGGTGTAGGTGGACGCTTGAACCAAGAAATGGGCTATGGCAAATGTAGAAAATAGAACCATAGATTGTACGAAGGCATGCGAGGGTGTCAGGCTGAATGACCATGTGAGGGCATTGGGGCGAACGACCAGGTGCGAGCTTCCGAGGGAATTTTTTTGAACGACCATCAAGGTTGTGCGAAGGCGCTTGGGTGAACGCATCCAAGAGCGTCAAGCCAAATGAACGAACGGGTGAATGTTCGGGTGAATTTGTTCGAAGGTGTTTGAGTGAGGGCGTGCGAGGGTGTCAGGTCGAACGAGCGAATGGGCGAAGGTGTGCGAGGGCCCCTGGCTGAACAAGCGAACATGCGAAGGTGTGCGAGGGCACCGGGCCAAACAAGCGAATGGGCGAGGGCGTGCGAGGTCATCTGGCTAAACGAGTGAATGAGTGAGGGTGTGTGAGGGAACTGGGCTAAATGACTGAACAAGCAAGGGCATGCAAGGGCGTCCACTTGAACGAGTTGAGGAGTTTGGCTGAACAAGCTGCAGGTGAATGACGTGCTAAACAATGTGACGATGAATGAGGTGCGACGGGCGGAAGTATCCTTGGGCACTCTGAGTGGTGGTTCGGGTAGTGCGAATAGTGTAGGTCGACTTTCATGATTTCATAGATACTGTACCAAGGAAACTTGGGGTTTCCTGCAAATATTGTAAAACTGAATATTTTATGAAGTATTGATATTATCGGGCAGACTCATATTTCAGGGAGTTTCCCCTCCCAGTTTATTATATGTTGTGCATATATGTGTAAAAGATAATAATGATGATTGATGTAAGAAAGTTCCACTGTGTTAATGAAATTATACTTAGGAAATTTGAAAAATAAACTAAGTATAGAAAGTAGGTGCAGTCCACGATCACAAGTATTGTTAAAAAGAAAGTATTCGGTGGTACTGCACCTCCTATAGTGTGGTTGGAAGAGTACCGCTAGTGTAGGGGCATGACAGTTGGTCTTAGATCCCTGATTTAGAGTATTGGAATTGCAAAAAAGTTGATCCCACTACACTTTGTGACAGTTGGTATCAAAGCCTGATTTAGAGAATCGAATTTGCAGAAAAGCTGATCCCACTGCACTTCATGACAGTTCGTACCAGAGGTACTAATACGTGATGAAGAAAGTTGAATACTTGAAATTCGTGATGGGTGATTCAGATTTGCAGAAGGGAAGTGATACACTTTGTGACATGTTTAGTAGGGGTGAAGCATCGTGCTTGGGCCAAGCTAAATGAAAAGACATGGCAGGGTTGGTAGAATGTCAAGGGAGGCTTTTGCTAACCTTGTACAAGTTGAAGCAGATGAAAAAAGAGAACCCATAGATTCGAGATGAACTTGAAGTCTTGGAAAGAAATGTTGAAGACATACTTATTTGACTTGGTTGTGCAATGGAGTAGATTGTACTTGTAGATTGCGATGACAAAGAATAGGAAGTCGTGATGATTGAGGATGTTGCAGGCATGACAACGATGGAGGATGAGCTTGAAATTGATCAAGTTGGACCAAGATTGTGCAATCTGTAGACATTGGTGGATGAGGATATTCACATGGAGGTGCCTCACGATGAAGCAAGTAATACTTATACTTGTGTTTCATTAGAGATTTTGGTAGATGGACCATATGCAGGCAAGTGAAAAATCAGTTTTCCAATGCAATGGAGGATCATACCATGGATGTCTACAATGAGACCTTGTATGGAAAAGTAAGGACCATTCAATGTTGCAGGACTTGTTGGGGTTGTTTGTGACCTTATGGTAGAAGGTGAAAATTCCCGTGACAAGGGAGGAACATGATGATCATTGCGGAGGAATGGGCCATGCTTTAGCTATAAGGAGAAATTGGCTAAGTGCCTAGCATGACTCATGGGTAGATTGGAGAAGGGAACACACTTGAGTATGGTGATACTTGTGTGGACTTCTCGTGGCCGAGACCAAGAGGAAGACTTGGTGGAACCTTCAGTGGAGGAGCCCTGGTGGAAGAGACTCATGTCATGATGATATGGTTTGGGTGACCGAGTTCACTAGACTGGATTATAGGCTTGGATGAGGATGACCGATGTTGTGATGGGTCTACTTAGTTGGACAACATGGGCAACTTGAGTCATGGACATCGAGTTGGAGACATGGAGCATGACAGTCTTATGTAGAGACATTATGCAAGAGCACTTGTATAGGTGTCATTTATGGGCATCTAATGAGGAGTGCCAAGGTAGGGATGTTATGCAAGTGGCTTTGCTGATGTGACATGGAGATGTTTTACTTATGAGCCAATGGGGAAGTTGTGCAATTGGATACAGCAAGGCCTTGGAAGTGGTTGGATTTGTGAGCAGACGATGGAGCATTCCTACTACACAGAGAGCTGAGGCATCTTGCAAAGACCTTTTGGGCCGAGACATGTATGCTTGCTAGGGTGTTGGTTGGAGATGGCTTATGGAGCTCATGATGACATGAGGTTGTGACTTTTAGGGACTTCATATTATAGAAATTTCACCTATAGAACAAACTGATATATATAGATATATATATATATATAGATATAATGTCCTAAAGCATAATACTTGTTCTACTTCTACAAAACATTAAGCGGAAGCATAATTGAATTCATGAGCAACATCAAGTAGAAACATGCATAACTAATCAAGAGAAATCAATCACACATAACACATAATATATCACTGGGGAAAGCACCAGCATAAAACCCCAACACTGTATTATCAATCAAGTGGAAATCCTCTTCACAATACAAAAAGAATTAGCTCTCAAGCTATTCAATTCTTCATGAACTAAAAATATATGAAGATGTGTCTCATGAACCACCCAAGCCCTGTTTATATAGGCTTTCCCTATGGTCCTTACGTAGTTTTCTTAGGAAATAATAGCAAAAGCATATGCTATTAATTCTAACATACCAAAAACAACCAATGGTCCAACTACGTATTCCTTGAGAACACTAGTTCCTCAACCATGCAAAAACTACTTACTAGAAATAATTAAGCATTTGATAGTACACTATCCCACATCTGATCTCAACTGGGTCTCTAACAGAACTGACATACAATAGTTATCCATGAGTGAATCCTCAGTTACCTAAAATAATAGTTGTCACATGCATGCAAGAATTAACAAACTATATTTTATTATTTTAACAACTTAAAATAATCTAACTGGACTTGACTAGTAAGAACTAAGTCAACTGATTCTCTAATTATAGAAATCATACTTAATTCCTCAATTAGTGGAGAGAATTAATTACATGTTCTCACAAAGACTTCATTTCTCTTTTCCATAATTAATTAACTCACAGAGATTAATTAATTAATATTTTAAACTGCTGTTAAGACCAAATTCGTTTTTACTTCCTATAGATAGACCATGGATTGCTATAAATAGGAAGGGACCCAGAAATTCTATTTTTATAACTTTCTATTTTTAGTAGTTTCACCTCTCATCCAATGTGGTCAATGACCTCACTGGCAAAACTACTATTTTTAGGCATGCTATTTTTAGTAGGTCTATTTTTAGCACATTCTAAATTTAACATTTCTTGTTGCACATTTTTCAACACATATTATGCTGGATTTGGAGTGATGGAGTTACAATGACGATGATGCCTTGGTGGCAACACTTGGGCATGGGTTGAGTTGAGACTTAACCACTTTTGACCCATGTGAGATGAGACAGGTGTATACTTGTTTCTATGGTAGACTTGATGGATGGCACATTGCAGATATGATGGAGGTTGCTTCATGGACCTAGATGTGGCACATTGAGAGTCAGGTTTGATGAGAGGATCTCTTCATTTTAAGGAGATGGATTTTACACATATGGATGATGATGTTGGGATAGATGTGGTTGATTTCATGTAGCACATTGACACCAAATATCATGGACAACATGTTGCAGATGAGATCGAGTTTACTTCATGGACCTGGGTATGGCTTACTTAGATGGAGATAAATTCATGATCAAGTTGATGTTGTGACAGGAGTTTGAGAAACAATTGATGATGGCATTAGGATGTTCAATCTCATGGTTTGAGCATGAAAGTTGGACTAGCTACCCAACTAGTTCCAATCATGGGGTCCGGAAGTGTACAAAAATGTGTTAGCATTATGTTGGAGTATCATGGCAGTAGTTCACACGATGGTGATACATGATGACGTCGAAACGATATGTTGCGGTAAGCATGTAGATTGACTTAGAGGGACCAACCTTCCACAGTGGGGCAACATGTGGGGATTGCGGCGGATGTGGTTGATGATCATGGATTGAGGAGACTTTCCGATTCATGGAAACATGAGCCTTTATAGTTTGTGCAATGGCATAGTAGAGGTAGGCAACACGGGCATCTTTGGATGTTGGAGCTAGTGACACTTTGCAATGGCGTATGATGGTGTTGTCGAGGATGACAACCGTTTAGAGTTGGGGAGTATGTCAAGCCAATGAATCGGGTGTGTTGAGCGGGCACGTTTAACCGACGGGTTGACCAGAGTTGGCATGGGCGCATGATGGGTGAGCGATGAGCTGGGCGGTGGAACGACAAGTTGAGGGCACGTGCGAATGGTGTGATGAACTGATTAAATGAAGGAAACATGTGACGCGAAGTCATCTTGTGAAAATGACTAAGTGTTGGGTGGTGGAAAGTGTTAGGGTCCAACCCTAACCCCCTTATTTATGTAATAGGGTCGAATCATAGTTATAGTTAAGTAAAGAGTCAATAAAGCCCATATTAATAGTTGTAAGTGGTTGACCCGTAGTTAAAGAAGGGACCACAGTTAGTTGCAAATGGGCCATGGTATTAGATAGATGGTATTAATAAGAACCATGGTATTGCATGTATGAATCCTATATAAAGGATAGAGCCTCCCCTCGAGAAGCATCGTGTCTTATTTTTTAATTGAGCTCAGCTCTATTGGAGGTTTCCCCCTCGAAGAGGCAAGTGAACATTGCTTTCCTTTCTGAATAATAAAATACATGCTGTTATTTCTTATTGTTCTGTGTTTTGGGTATATCTCTTCACATATTTGGTATTCAGGTATCTTCTCATAGGTCAAGAGCATAATAAGTGGTACCAGAGCACTTTCCAAGGCCGATGGGATCTCCATTTTTAGCAAAAAAAAATTGGCTAGAGACGTGTTTCGACGTCTTTAAACCACATGATTTGTTGTTGAGTGCATAAACTTGTGGATTTGGGTAGGCATGCATGCAAGAAATATAAGAGGTGGTCACGCTTGTTGGATTCCCTTGTAACCCGTGTGGGTACCCTTTCGAGTAGTAGCGCATTAGGTAGAACCGTGCATAGACTTTCTTTCAAGTATCCTCTGGGTATATCAGAAGCCCCCTAGGCTCTCTTGAAACCTCGCCATAGATAAACTGTCAGCCGTCTTGCTGCTACAATACACTGGGAACAACACTCGGGGAGATTACTCGTGCATACAATAGGGTAGGCGAATTGTACGACTAAGGGTATGGTTGATCCTCCTTGGTTATTGCCCTGAAAGATTGGGTCAAGTACTACTGTCAGACCCTTATGTATATTGTGATTTGTAGCACCTAACACTCCTTGAGACCATAGTTCCCTTGTCTCTCTCTAGATCACGCATCATATTTCCCAGATCAGATCTAGCAGGTGGGGTTCTGTCGCAGTCGCAACAATCAGTTTCGCCATTCAGATCTAGCCGTTTGGGTTTTGTCGCAGTCGCCAAAATCAGATCCTCGTTTAGATCTAGCAGTAGGGGTTCGATCATTGCCACATTCCTACTCATACTATGTAGTTGAGGGTTAGCCGACAGATCTGACTATTTGTGTGGGCCCCTATACATGAGTGTGATTCTCACATGACATTGGGAAAAATTTCATTTTTCTGGGATTCGGCTATTGCAGTATTCCTAAGCAAGGAGTAAAACTCCTTTCAGAGTAAGAAAAAAAAGTCTTAGACCCTCCCAGGATGCTTATAGGAGACTTAGCCCATAAGAATCAGGTCGACGGGCTGAGCAAGGTGGGACCATTCACTTGTTAGCGTCAAAATTTCGGGTGGTCCTGCACATGGGTGCCCACACCATGGGCCGACACGAAGTCGAGGCGAGTTGGACGAAACAGTGGGTTAGCTGGGTGAGTCGATGCCCTGAATGATGGACCAACCATCATATAAGTAAAGCTTTGAAATGGTGGCAAAGGCATTCAGGGAAGTTTCCAAGTGTTCATGTGAGCTGGAGAGGACTGAAATTTGGCAAGGTGTAGCAAGACTCTTGGAACGAGACACTGAGCCATGGAAAATGTAGAAAACAAAGCCATAGGTCGTGCGTGGGCGTCGAGTCAAACAACCATGCGAGGGTGTGCAAGGGCACCGGGCCAAACGACCACGCGAGGGCGCCTGGCCGAACGATCGAGCAAGGGTGGCTGAGGGCAGTTGTCTGAATGACAGGCGAGGTCGTGTGAAGGCATTCAGGCGAGGGCATGTGAGGGCATCAGGCCAAATGACTGAACGGATGAATGTTCAAGCGAAGTTGTTCGAGGATGTTTGGGCAAAGTCGTTCGAAGGCATTCAAGCAAGGGCATGTGAGGGCATCAGGCCGAATGAGCAAACAAGCGAAGGTGTGCGAGGGCGCTGGGCTGAACAAGCGAACGAGCGAAGGCATGCGAGGGCGCTAGGCCAAATAGGAAAACAGGCGAGGGCTTGTGAGGTCGTCACGCTAAACAAGTGAATGGGCGAGGGCATGTGAGGTCACCGGGTTGAATGACTGAATGGGCGAGGGCGTCCACCTAAATGAGTTGAGGCCATTTAGTTGAATGAGCTGCAGGTGAACGACATGCCGAACAGTGCGATGGTGAATGAGGTGCGAGGGGTGGTGCGAAGGGTACAGACCAACTTGCATGATTTGACAGATATTGTACCAAGGAAACTGAATATTTTTTGAAGTATTGATCTTATCAGGTAGACTCATATTTCACAGAGTTGCCCCTCCCGGTTTATTATTTGTTGTGCATATATGTGTAAAAGATAATAATGATGAATGATGTAAGAAAGTTTCCTCTGTGTTAATGAAATTATACTTAGGAAAGTTGAAAAATAAACTAAGTATAGAAAGTAGACATAGTCCACGATTGCAAGTATTGTTAAAAGGAAAGTGGTCGGTGGTGCCACACCTCCTATAGTGTGGTTGGAAGAGTATCGCCAGTGTAGGGGCGTGACAAATCGGGTCAAATGGTCGGGGTATTGAGTGATTAGTAGCTCAAGGGAGGCCAGTCAATTTACAGTCTCAAAATTCATTGAAGGAGATTCATGGTTACCTTCCACCGGAGTTAAGTACATCTCAGGTTCACTACCACTACTGGGACCTAGTGTGCAATGGAGTTTCTGGACTTTTGTCCCAAAAAGTCAGAACACTGTATTCTCATCAAATGTAGGCAGTAGCATGCAATTGTCAATGATCAAAATATTTGACATCAGGTTAAAGGTCGTGTAGTGGTTCGATCCTAGGTGATGTAACTCTTTGTAGTTTTGAATGGTTTGTTTAGGTAATTTCATTGGAAAAAGTATGATGATGTATTCATATTTTTAATAATTATGAAAGTAATATAAATTTTTAATGGAGTTTACTAAATAAAGGTTTAATTAAATGTTAGCTGGAGTGATTATGGCTTTTCAACTTAAGGAAGCCCGCATGATGGCAGACCCAAAGATCCAACCATTGGAGCCCCAACATTGAAAGAAAAAAGAGCAGAGTAGGTCAAAGCTGACGACAGAGTAGAATTTGTGAAATGATGTTGACAACTGTCAGCTTTTGGAGGATGTCGATGCGCATGAAAATGTCGATTAAAATGCCGAGGTGCAACAAAACAATGGCGGTGCGCATTGACAGTGATGTTGTATAATTTTATTAGTTTTTTTTTTTAAATAAATAGGCTATTGTCTTAAATAGTTAAGGACTTGTAAGGTTAGATTTATTTTTTTATCATGGATATGTTTTTGCAGGGAATGTATCCATTGAAGAAAAAGCAGTGGTTTATTGTTTATTTTGGGTTTACTAATAAATCCATTTTCTTGGCATCATGAAATATAAGTTTAAATAATAATACATGTAAAGGGATTTACAAAGTAATCATGTAAGAAATCTTTATTTCATGGTTGATATTTTAATACAGAGTTAAATTTATATCAAATATTTAAAATCAACCACATTTCATTTAATAAAATAGTTTATTTTTTTTTAATATTTTATTCTTAAAATGTCAGTTCACAATGACATAAATGACATATTACCATAAGTGCTTCTTTTCGGCCTAAAATTAATTTTCTAGTTTTTGCACACTAAAATATTTCATTTTGTAATTAATTTTGAAGAAACTATTTGTCTAACTCAAGTTATAAGTATTAAACACATCAAAATAAAAATAACATTCAATTTACAAACACTGCATTATAACATCTCCATCATAACAGTGTAACATCTTATGTGTGAATATCTATCTCTATACTCTATAAATTAAACATATCAAAAATTCATTACAAAATTTATTAAAAAAATGATACAATTTCTTTAAAAATAAAACATATATTAATTACATTAAAATAGAAAAAATTTCAAATTTCTTGTCATTTGCATTGTTACAAAAAACATTTTCTTTAAATAAAATTATATTAATAATTTAATAATAATAATATTTTAGCAGTTCATGAGACATGAACAAACCTTCATTAATATTATTCTTTATTACACAATGTTCCTTGTTCAGCTTAATAATCTATTGAAAAAATAAATTTAACATTATATCAAATCATTTTAGGAAAAAAATAAAAATTTTTCAAAAAATTTTATTCATTTTCTATTTATAATACAAACGTCTTTTCACTTACACATCCTTCGATAATAAATAGGAGTTCTGTGCGCAAAATAAATAATTCTTTATATTTAACATAAACTTTAAGATAAAAGTAAGAAAAACTGCATTTTATAGACGATATTTTATTATATCTTTTTTGTAGAACATTTTTTCCACTGGCAATTCTTGCAAAATAACATAAGCGAAAAAAATAATAAAAAATAAAATTTTGCGAATACATTGAAAATATTGCACAGTGGAGTCAACCTCCCCTTCAACCAACTTCTACTCAACACCATCCTGACCTCTGACCACTCCACTGTCTTCAACTCAGATTGCCAATACAATATGTATTGTTTTTATTGAATGTGTGAATATCTCTCTATAAATACTTTGGCCAGTGATACGTTTGCACTTGTAGGGTATGATAGATTTAATTTATGGGTTTTCCTAATTACTTTAAACCCTAACCAAGATCTACTCCTTTGTAAGAAATTGAAATTAGTGCACAGCGGAACTTACTTTCCATCTTCTAAAGCTCCTGGTCTTGACTTGAGTTATTGGCTCTTGAATCCTTCCAAGAGCTTGCAATCATTTTCTCTGGCTATCCTTGATAGAGTATCAAGTCTTCAATGGAGCAGACAATTTTTCTCGGTTGATTGCAAACCTTGGAGACTCAGCCCTTTTATAGCAGTGCAAAACCCCAATCCTAGGGCAGCCGAAATTTAGCTGTCAAGAAATCTGGACAGCCGAAATTTAGCTGTCAAGAAATCTGGACAACCGAAATTTAGCTGTCAAGAAATCTGGACAGCCGAAATTCAGCTGTCAAGACATTTATTACTGCTATTATTTTAATCAATTATAATCGGTCCATTAACAATTATAATTGATTAACATTATTCTATATGTATTTGAATCCAAATCCTTATTTAAATACGTATAATGCCATGACTTAATTAATCACATTATTTGGCATATTTTAATCATTATATAAATGTAATCTTGCTGACAGTATTTGATATCATAATCATAATGCACGTATGTCCAACCTAATTATTGTAATTTATACGTCTCTAAATCCAACAATCTCCCACATGGACAAGTGCAACCTTTTGATTATATATCCTTAACTTTATTGCATGTAACTTTTCTGTCTTTACTTATCGTATTTCTTAAACAATTCCGTCCATCAATTATGCTAACAAAGGACTTAAGTGGCATTTGTCACATTTATTCGCAACTAAACTGACATAAATAACGCTGCCAACATAACTGAATGACATGAATCTGATTTGGACATATAGTTTAGAAATTACACGCAAGTGTGATTAGACGTGCCTATTTCTAATTGAGTCACCTTTACTTTACTGTATGAGGCCAAAAAATTTAAACTTTAAAGAAAGAAATAATGAAACTGAAACTGAATGCAACTTGTATATATCATCAAAAAATGTTTACAATTGCATTACATAGAACATCAAAAACAAAACTTAAAACATATTCAGACTCCCACATTTTCTAATCATCTTAAACAGATATTACACCCATACAAGCAACATGTTGGTGAAACTTCTTGGGTGGTAATCCTTTAGTAAGAGGATCCGCAATCATGGAGTCTGTACCTATGTGTTTTATACATAATTCATTATTCTGCACTCTCTCTTTTACAACCAAAAACTTAATGTCAATGTACTTCGACTTTGACGAACTTCGGTTGTTGGTTGCGTATAACACTGCTGAATTGTTGTCACATAATAATTTGAGTGGTTTCTGAATAGAATCCACAATTTTCAGACTTGTGACGAAGTTCTTCAGCCATACGCCATGATTAGATGCTTCAAAGCATGCAAAAAATTCAGCTGCCATAGTGGAGGAGGCTACCAATGATTGTTTAGCGCTCTTCCATGACACAGCACCACCTGCCATCATAAAGATGTATCCTGATGTTGACTTCATGCTGTTGACACATCCTGCAAAATCAGAATCGGTATATCGAATGACCTCGAGCTGTTTCGACCTCCGATACGTGAGCATATAGTCCCTTGTTCTCTTTAGGTATCTCAACACTTGCTTGGCTGCCTTCCAGTGTTCCATACCTGGGTTACTCAAATATCTCCCTAGCATTCCGGTAATGAACGCAATATCCGGACGCGTGCATACTTGTGCATACATGATGCTACCCACGGCTGAGGCATAGGGAATATCTTTCATGAGGTTTTTATCTAAGTCAGTTTGGGGACATTGTTTCAGACTAAACTTATCTCCTTTTGATA
>APFE030612523.1:12174-31203 GCA_000404065.3 Pinus taeda | reverse complement strand
ATTATGCCCTTTCAAGGCACGTTGCAATCTTGTCATCTCAATAACATGCTCTCTAACCCCTTCTTTTCCCTTGTATTTAATTGTTGCCAACTTCACAAAGAGTGTACTAACTTCAGTGTTTTTACTCTTTGTGAATTTCTCTTCAAGGGCCTTAAGGTATTTAATAGCGCTTGTCTCTGTATCAGGTATGATGCCTCAAAAAGTCTCATGGATCGTTTGCTTCATCACCATTATGCACATGCGATTTGAATGCTCCCATCTAGCAATGTCAGCCTTCTCTTGAGGAGTTTCCTCACTCTCTTTATTAGGCTTGGGGTGATCAGATCTCAGTGCTGTGTCCAATTGCATGATCCCTAAGACTAATTTCAACTTTTCCTCCCACTGTTTGAAATTGTTCCCCATGGGGGGCTTAATCTGACTTAGACTTGACATGATGTTTAGATCTGAAAAAAATAAATAAATAAATAAATAAATAAATAAATTCAAGAACAAGGAAATAATTTAGATACGATGCGTCACGATTTGATTCTTAATCATAATTCTAAAATCTATCTAAAGGCATGTGTAAAACTATTTGCTCCATTAAAACTTTAGCCAAAACACCATTCAATAATGAAACACCTTTGGGTGCAATCATTACCTTCAAGCACTTTGGTGTAGTGAATAAAGTACAAACACGCAACCCTTTTGTCAATCTACCTTTGGGTCAGACTAACATATCCATGAACTAACGACCATCGCTACTCCATGTGTGTTGCAACTAATTTTCATGCACTGCCCTTATGCACTAAACAACTTAGCAGGCGCCAACCCTCCTTTGGGAAAGCTAACACCCACGTCCATTGCCAGCACATCATTTCAACTTGTCATGAGTCACCCTTGCAATCGTCTTACAGAGAGCGGTTCGTTTGCGAACATCAATGCTTGACTCATACGAAAAACAACACATGTATACTTAAAAAACACCTTTAGTTAGATTCCAAAATTAGTAAAACTTTAGCAATTTTGCAATGATTACCTTTTAGAAATGCTTTAATAATTTATTTAGAGAATACTAAATAATTTATTTATGGTTGCCATGATTAGCATCATTGTGATAAAATCTGAATTTGGTATTATATCAGTAATTAACGTTAATACAAATTTTATGCCATAATTAGAATTATTGTGATCAATTTAGAATTCAGTATTATACCCTTTAATTGGTGTTAATACCAATTTTAAATAATATCTAAATCCTAATAATTAGCCTAAATATAGCATAATATATATAGTGATTATAGTAATTATAGTTATTATAACCTAAATTATAATTACTATAATTACTCACAATTACTTCTAAGGTCTGGTAAGATGGTAAAATAATCTTTTTCAACCAATTTCATAATTGTTTCGAATTGTCTTAAACCTTCCTCATATTGCAGATTCATCAAATCAATCAATAATTCCAGGCATACACACAATCTGTCTGTAATTCAGTTACTCCATTACAGAGACAATATAATAGAATGAAACTTCAATTTTCATTAAAAATTCATTTACATATAATTATACTCTCCTCTTGGCTCGAAAGGTATAAGTGAGGGGGCATAGGTATCTGCTGTACATCAACTGCAACAAAAATACGCTGCAACTCATAAAAGTAAGCAACCAGAGCAGCAGTGCAGTGGATACATTTACTTATTTAGCAGCCACTCTTCACCACACAAAGGAAACAGAGCTCGCTAAAAAATAAATCCATTTCAAAGGCGCAAATAAATCCATTTCAATACTTGTATCTCAATGCCATTATTAATGTTGCAGCAATTGCATATTAAGTGTCCTGGTACTGAGTTTTAACGCATAATATGCTTGTCATTCACCCATAATACAACCAGCAGTAAAAAAATTCGTGCATACATACGGCAAACAGATTCTCATGCATACATTCGGGGGATTCTCATGCATACATTTGTGTTCACAGTTTGCATGCTTCTGTTTGACCGAATAAATGACGGCATCTGCCCTTTTCTAATCCCATGAATTAGCATTGCTATAGTAAAACAAATATTGGCATCTAACCCGAATAAACATAGCTAATGTAGAATAAATATTGGCATCTCTAACCTCACAGCATTAAGATATGAGTTGTGTCTAAAAAAAAAATCTAAAATAAAGGAGTAAAAGAAATCACAATTAATCCTTCATTTTACTGAGACTATAAAGCGATTTCTGAGAACATAAGCGAGAAACGGCAACTGCCATCATGATTCCAGAAATAATAAATCTATAGAAAAGACAAAAAACAGAGTTACACAAAATAGATTCTTACATAAGGGCGCTCCGATACCACTTGATAGATTTAATTTATGGGTTTTCCTAATTACTTTAAACCCTAACCAAGATCTACTCCTTTGTAAGAAATTGAAATTAGTGCACAGCGGAACTTACTTTCCATCTTCTAAAGCTCCTGGTCTTGACTTGAGTTATTGGCTCTTGAATCCTTCCAAGAGCTTGCAATCATTTTCTCTGGCTATCCTTGATAGAGTATCAAGTCTTCAATGGAGCAGACAATTTTTCTCGGTTGATTGCAAGCCTTGGAGACTCAGCCCTTTTATAGTAGTGCAAAACCCCAATCCTAGGGCAGCCGAAATTTAGCTGTCAAGAAATCTGGACAGCCGAAATTTAGCTGTCAAGAAATTTGGACAGCCGAAATTCAGCTGTCAAGAAATTTATTACTGCTATTATTTTAATCAATTATAATCGGTCCATTAACAATTATAATTGATTAACATTATTCTATATGTATTTGTATCCAAATCCTTATTTAAATACGTATAATCCCATGACTTAATTAATCACATTATTTGGCATATTTTAATCATTATATAAATGTAATCTTGCTGACAGTATTTGATATCATAATCATAATGCACGTATGTCCAACCTAATTATTGTAATTTAGACGTCTCTAAATCCAACAGGGTACTCGCTAAATACTTTGTGTTGGGTGTGTTGCTTAACTTTTCATTATTTTTATGAATAAAGGTTTAGTCTCTGTTTTACCATTAATGGTCTTATTACATATAGATCACGACTTTAAAAAAAATTATGAATTTTAAAAGCTACTCTATTAAATGTATGTTGTATCAAATTTTAAAATTCTATTAAATGTAAATTATTTAAATAAAAATATAATTATTTAAAATTATTTAAAAAAATATTGAATATTTTAAAATCCTGAGAAGTGTTTCTAGTTATAATTTTATTAAAAAAAAGAGCATTTTTATTAAATTAAATATAATTAAAATCCAAAAAAATCATACTAAGAAAAATATGTGTAGGTAAATTAAATCTAAATTATTAAAATGAAATTAATTAATAAAATATATTATATTATAATATATTTAAATAGAAATTGAAGCCTACAAAAACTGAATTAAAATTATTGAAAAAAAATTGTATTATTTATAATATATAAGAAATGTTGAAAAAATTTAGACGGTTATCTAATTTTATTATCACGAATTTAACATTTAATATGAGAATTTAATATTGAAATTAGTTATATAAAAATTATGATTCTTGTTTTATGTTTTAAGGGTGTTTTAGGAATTTTATAGGGTGTTGAATTGTAATGTATTTATATATTGGAGGGTGTTAAATCTATTGTATTTATGCATTTAAAAAATATATTTTAAGTTAGAATAGATCTATCTTAATTCTAGATCTACCAAGTGGTTAGAGGGATCAAATGTTTTTAGGTGGAGACCTCTTCTAGAGTGAAAAGAGATTTGATCCCCTCAGAGGGCTTGGTAGATCCAAAGTTAAAATGGATATAGGTTGGTTTAATTATTAAAAATTGATAATTATAATTATTAATTTTATTTTATTTAAATTTGAATCGACACAGTTAAAACGTTTTAATTAATAATTACAATTAATAATTTTTTTTTTAATTTTAAATTTTTAAATTTATTTATTTTTTCATTGTATTTTAAATTTATTTTTATTGTTACGTAATTTCACTGAGTCAAAATGTTTACATAATATCACATCACATAACATAACCTTACAACAAATATCATAATCTCACCAAAAATTGTTAAGTGGATTCGATAATAAAAAACTCTAAAATTTAAAATAGTTAAATAAAACTTCTTTAAATTGCTTTCAATTCTAACCAACCAATATACTATCACACATGAATGTCTAATCTAACAATAGAAGCTTCAAGCAACCATGAAAAAAACCACAAATGAAATCTCACCACCATAAAAGGAGTTCTTGTAAGGATTTGCTACTCTAGCTCTCAAAATTCTTGTAAGAAATTCTTGCATAGTTCTGATCATTTAATAAATCCAAATGGAAAAAAATACATGTCATTTAAAACAATTGAAAAGATAAAGAAAGAAATAATCCCCATTGCAATTCAGACCTCATACAGATAGCCCCATGACCATGGTGCTTTGTGTTCTTTCTCATAATATTCATGCTCATCGACAATCAAGGGAACCCTAAACCTTTGCGCGGGGCATTGTTAGTCAGTTTTTTAGATGTAAAACTTCTGATCTTCTGAGTGGTGAGTTAAGCGCACCTAGGAAATCTATACATCTCTATAAAATGAATAGTACTGATATAAGTTATTCCAACATTGATGTTGGATCGAAGGAATCCATCATGAGAGTTGCAAGGTGGAATTAACCTAGGCGAGACCTTGCCATTTCCCTAACATATACATTGCTCGTAGTTTCTGTTATTTGTTTAACACTAAGGTTTTCCAATAGATTCAATAAAGAGAAGAATGGTGGAGGTGCGCAAATAATGCACTAGAAATCGACATCCAATGTTGTCCACCACGCATACATCAACACACTGTGTCCAAAATTATGTGTATCCAGTGTTTCAAGCTTCCTTGGATTATCTAAACAGCCAGAGCCCAAGGAGATTGTGAAGGTCATCGTCAATCTGAGTATAAATGCAACGAGGAGGCAAATACCAAAGCCCACAACCTATCTCACCCTGGACTCGACCAAAGACAACGAAGTGCCCTGCAAGATGTTGATGGAAAGGCAAAGAAAGAAAACATGTAAAATACACAAAATAAAATTCTATACATAAAACTTCTCAATACATATTCACCGAGCTCCGACTATTTCCTCTTCTAGCCTAATACAAACTTAATTGATTACAATGAACCCAAAATGGGGTATTTATACTTTTTGACTCGCGTCTCAACTGATGCTAACTTCAACATGCAAACACACACTAAATACCTTTCCAAATATAGAATGAACTTGAACATCTAATATTGGACTTGAGCTAACTCAACTCAACTCAACCACTCACTTCATGCATTACATGGACACAGGAATAATTACAATTTCCAACACTTCACCTTAATTACGACTGTATTACTCAACATAACTCAACTATGTCTGTTAGGTTTACCGTTATACAAAATCTACGACTGCGGACAAAAATGTCTTCCCTATGTCTAGTGGACTAACCTAAAACAACAGAAAGAAAAGGACACAATGTCTTCCTTAAAGTAATTGAATGATAGGATGAGGCCTACCTAGAATATGTCGCGGTACGCTCAAATCCTAACTTCGGTCACTATAATTAGAACATGCACAATCAAACAAGACAAGCCAAAGATTTACGACATCTATGTAGCATAATCTAATCACTTCATTCAATAGATCAAGATAGTATTGAAATACAATAAATCATAAAATCATATATAGGAAAATAATCTACTCTTTGTATTAATAGAAATGGAGAGAGCTACAACCAAAAATAGGAGTTGATCTTGTAAAAGAGCTCCCTGGGTTGACTTGTCCTTTCCTTGCCGCAAAGTATGCATCTATGTCACCCTAATGCATGGAATAATTATTCTTAAAGCAATAACATGAGGGTAGAATCAATCTCCAAAAGCCAACCTTTTTCCCATGCATGGCTGTAAATATAGAGATAAGGGATTTAGTTCATGAATTCTTATCCATTTACCAATCTAGACTTGAGATCCAAAAGTGATGGGAGGATGATCTCAAGGGATAAGATGATGATTTCTCCAAGGTGGAATCAGATAGGATTCAAATTTTTATCCAAGGTAAATAGTTGAAACAACCTCAGGGAGATCCTAGAAGAGGAAGCTTTGAGATTCTTTTTATTTTTCCTGAATTTCTAGAATTAGCGCACCCTCAAGACTAAGAAACCTGCTGGTGATCAGCGCAAGTGTGGAGAGGGTCAACCTAGTAGTCAACACTGGTCCCTAAAGGTTCAGGGTGTGATTGGCCTTAAAAGCTTGGAATCTCAGTAGTTCAAAGTATATATTCAGGGTTTTAAGAGAGTCATTCCTAGGGCTTTGTGTAGGGATGATGAAAATATGTTAAGGGATATGAATTGGTCCCATTTAAAGGTCTATTGGCTAGATGTGACAAAAATGGCTTGTAGAAATTTCTCTGTAGATCAGCTAGATCTGATACTATGTAGAATTTCCTGCAAATTCTCTACAAATCTACCTCTGAGATCTATGTAGAAAATATGACTGTAGATTAACTCGATAATGCAATATACCAAAGAAAAATACTATAATCTACTTCCACTATAAAACTTGCAGAAGCTTAAAGATCGAGATGAACCAGAGTTGAACACATATAACCATAAGAATAAGAATCAATGCACATGAAACACAAAAAATACTTAGGGGAAAGCCTCAGCGAAAAACCCCACTATATGTATTATCATACAAGGTGGAAATACATCAGAATTATATAAAGCCTTAGGTCTCGCAGCTAGCTAGCTCTCAATACAATCCTCCTGGATTCTCACAGGCAACCAAAGCTTATCACAAGCCTTCTCCTCTACCCTCCAAGCTCGTATTTCCTTGCGCAGTTTCTTTGGGTGATCCTCTTGTTACCAAGTGGAGGACTGATCACTCACACTGATCCTACACGCTATCAGAACTATGCAATCCTCAAGGAACCTTGTTCCTTCTGAATGCATGAGTTTCCTTTATAGGAGAAAACATGCAACTGATAGTACACTGTCCCTATCTTTATTGTCAACTGGGTATTTCTCTGAATAGACATGCATGAGTTACTGATGAGAGAATCTTTAGTTATCTGGAGTACACTAGTTGGATGCATGCATGCATTAACTGACTGAACTCACAATTAGTTCCTCAAACAGTTTGGAACTAATTTAACTGGACTTAACTCAGTAAACTAAGCTAAATAATTACAACTCAAATACAACTCAATCTTATCTCCTTAATTAAGGGATAATCTCCTTAATTTAAGGGATAATTGTTGCATGAATTTAGAAAGACTTCTAACTTGAATTTCTCCAACTAATTAACTCAAGATGAATTAATTAATTATTTTCAAGCAGCTGGTGAGACTAAATTCGAATTTTAATTCAAGGACAAGTTAAAACTGGAATATTCTGGATTCTATTTTTAACATTTCTTGTTGCTATTTTCAACATGGCCTATAACAGATTCCCCCCTAAAGCCCAAAGTCATAAATGACTGAAGTGCTTTACCTTGTGACAAGTCAAGATCAAGAACAACAAACGAGAGCATCATATGTTCCAATACATTTACATCATAACATATTTTTTGAGGGAGGCATACCCATGCTCAACACATAAGCTAATATTACATGTATAATGACCAAAATACATGTTCGCAGATGATTGATGGTGGAATAATGATTGGATTTCTATATGTATGATCATAGCCATCATACATTATGATCTTATATTAATCCTGAAATCGCCGCTCGCGTGGATGAAACTAGATCCAGGGTCTTCTATCTCATTCACATGACCAACCAATGTACGAGTCTAACCATGTGAACCAATGATATGAAGTCTAACATGCTAGACACCATCTGATTACCAGCCAATGATGTAAGTTGTCAACAGATGCAAGAGAAACCACTGATGATGTTAATAGATCTCAAGGTACTATAGTACAATCCATATGGTGTGAATGAATGAGTTGATGTCAAACACCACATAGAATCTTTTAGTCGAAGGCCAATGATGTAAACTTGTCACTGAGAGCAAGGAAAACGGGCCATTGATGTATGCAAGCGCCAATGTCCTCCCTTAGCGAGGTGCATTGGGCTCAAAACCTAAATTTGTACCACTAATTTCTCTCAAAATTTTGTCAAGTTTTTTGCGTGAAATCAATCTTAATGAGTCTCTTTGTGATATTTCGGGACTTCATTGCTTACAAAATTTCTCAGATATGGCAAGAAAGAGAACATCAAGAACAAGATATGAATGCATCAAATGATCCTATTACCATCCAAGCACTAAGAAATTGTGGATTACTAAAATTATTCATCCTTCCTAGAATGAGGCAATAGATGAAATTACTTGAATATCTTGTACGTGCATGGGATGTTCAGGTGCAGAAATTCAGGCTAGGAGAACATATTCTCAAGATAAAGGTAGAAGACATATATTTCTTGACAGGTCTATCTAGACAAGATGCCCCCATCTCTTTCACAGGCATGAGAAGGGGAGGATAAATAGTCAAGGATTATGTCACCACTCATTGCAGACCTCGAGCCCAGTCATCCAAGGATGGGAAAATAAACATAAAATACGTGGTTCGACAACCTCTACGAATGATCCTATTCATTATCACCAGGTTTGCAGGTAGATAGACACTACAATGTCCAATAGGTCATATATATAGTATGCTCTATAATGCATAGAGCCAACAATCTTCAACTAGAGCGAGGGAGTGTTGGTAAACATGAAAGAACAACTTAATAAAGAAAAATATGGGAGAATAAAGAACTTTGGGTATGGATAAATATTGGTCTCCTTTGATCTAGAGAGGATTCAATTGTTACAGCCTCAACTTATCTCACTCGATCCCATTGATGCGAGGGTTCCACGGATGAGGAGGTGGATAGATCTCATGTCCCACCATGGAGGTCCATCGTCCATGATTTTCACATTGGTTTTCTTCAGATGGTTGCACATGTAGTTTATTATGGTAGATGATTATCCATATGTAGACTTTGATTTCCATGGAGACCCAGAGCTCATGCTTCCTAAGGGAGAGAAATGGGGTGCTATAAATATATATATATATATATATATATATATATATATATATATATATATTATATATATATATATATTATATATATATATATATATATATATATATATATTATATATAATATATATATATATAATATATATATATATATATATATATATATTATATATATATATATATTGTTAAGCTTGGTAGTACCTCTTTTTTCTATTGATTTAACAACAAGTTACAACCATTTATAAAAATAGTTAGGTGGCCTCAACTTTCCCTGTGGGAAACCAAGTTTGTTGGCCACCTAATGGCATGGTATGCCATCCAAAAATGATAAGTCTTGAGTCTTTCTAACCAAGACATATATGAATGTATGTCTATGTTTATCACACTATCTAATTTCCTATTTCCATTAATGTAATTACAAGTAAAAGTAAAATCTATCCGCATCAAAAATTATGAAAAAAAGACATCATTTTCATTCTTCTACTTCCTCAGCTAAATCAAATTCCACTGGATCGGGTCTTTTGTATTCAACCCCGAGAGTTCAGTCAACGAAAGAATGCAAGGCAAGTGATTTTAAATGCATTGGAGGTTCCCATCCTACTTCTACAATTGAAATAGGATCTTCTGGAAGTCCTGCTTGTAGTCTGGGAATGGCTGCACTATGGTGGCCATATTCAGATCAATTTGTTTCAGGGCCTTCCCCAGAATTCCTTTCATTGAACAGTAGAGGAACAACGTATGATTGAATTGGGTTACCGAGTCTGGGGTATGCTCTAGATCGGGCATCAAGACCTTCCAGTCTTATGCTTCCATCTCCATGGATTCTTCTTGACGGTTCAGATCTGCCTCCCAATCCTCTATCAATTTATGAATTTATTCATCTATGCCCTCACGATAAGCTTTCACAGCTTCATTGATCACGTTAATTGTCAGTTTGCGGACCCTCAGCTTGCCCCATATGTTGTTGGATTTCCCTTCTTCCTATCTTCATGTTGTTTTTCGGGCTGTGACCATGTGAGGTAGGGCTTCAAGTTCAAGCCGTCGCACGGACCATGGTGACTATCTCACTACTTGATGAGATGTAAGGTTGGGTGCTCGCGGGTGTCATAAGATCTCAGTTGCTCAAATGGAAAGTTTTGATGTCTACCTGTTCACTTTTCCAGAGACCAACATACACAGATAAAACCAAAAATGGTTCGCGCTAGCCTCTTGAGTTTCATAAAAAAGTTTAACACGATTTCCAAAAAGAAACAAAAGTTCCAACCAATATTTAGAATTATGGGCCTAACACCACACATACCATTTCTCATGCATGAGACTCAAATGTTTTCCCTCCCAAGACTATTAAGAAGTCACAACCAAAGCATAATCCCCCTACCCCCAATTACCTTGCACCCCCTCTTCCTAATGCCACTTAGGATTCCAGTGACCAACAATCCAAAGCTTTGCTAAACTTGCCTAGTTCTAAGTTGAGTCAGCCCCGCTTAGATGCAGAGCCATTGAAATAGTTTTCACAAGCAAGCCAGGCATTATAAACACAAAATTTTGCCTAAACCCAATATCATATATAAATTCATGAATCCATTCATACAAAATCTAGATGAGCCGCATGCCTTCTAATCCCCAAACCTGTAGATCCACCCTAACCCACTTGCATCCTGTTTCCTTTCTTCCTAATGTATGAGAAAATGTGACGGGCTATGATTAGCCCCCATTAGGGTAGCCAAATACCAAAATACATTAAAACATAGATACTTCTAGGCTGGTACCTATAATTTAATCCCCAACACAACACAAGCACTAACAGGGTAGGACTTGGACCCTCAAAACCTACAGTCTCATACTAGGCCAACCCAAATTGCATCCAACCAACTCTCGTCATGAAGGAAAGGGGAAGGGAACCAAATACATACCAAATAAACAATGATATGGTTAGATGAGTGTGCACCAATTCCTTCCTTTATCCACAACTGGTATATCCGCCCACCACCTTCCTTTGAGCCAGGTCCAATGTTTGAGTTCCTGACCCCTTCATGCAATCACTTGATTGTCGCCACTCGCTTACATATTACTCTCCCAGTTTCCTGACGTGACCCTACTGGTGGGCTCCAATATTGCAGCAATAATGGTGCAACTCCTGGGACTCCCTCCTTTACTTTTATCAACCCGGTTGTTCGTAACAAACTTGGAAGCGATGGTGCTGTATGCACAAGTACTAGCTCTTGTTGTAGCTGTCACTTGGTCAGCTGGCATAAGTCCGCTAGGAGCTTAAGCCAACTTCTATGAGCTCTCAGAAGAAGCTTTGTAATTGATAAATGAAAGCTAACTCGAAGAAAGCTAATCTATTTGCGAAAAGGGATTGAAAATCTAGAGAAAAGCACAAACCCTAGGAAACCCTAATTCTACCAGCTAGTCCTACTGATGCAAGGATGAGCATACAAACTACTGAAAGAGATGCCATTACTTCTATGAAGTTAAAATGCATGTTCTTAGACTACCTCTTTCCTAAGAAAACATCCTTTTGTAATTTTGATTAAGTTGTCAGGTTTTATCATGCATATGCTTTCACTGTTCGTGACTGTGCAGGGGTGGATCAAGGAGGAGGATTGCTTGGAAAAGGTTGGGAAGGTTCAGAGAGGATCTAAGGAGTCCCCAACACCCTTCCAGAGAGTTTCACAAAGTTTGGCTATCAATAAACCTCATTTGTGAGCTCCTACAGGAAGTCTGCAGGGGTTCTATAGGATGTTCAAATATTTCTATAGGATGTTCAGAAATTTCTACAGGATGTTTAAAAAGTGGATTTTAGAGAATGGGTGAGTGAGGGAAGATGCATGGATGGATAAGGAGGTAGGATAGGGGCCTGGAGTAACCCAAAAACTGGTGGGTGGAGTGGTGAGAAGGTGTGGAAGGCTGACTTGGCTTGAAGAAGGCTAAGGCAATGATTGAGCAAGAAGGTAGGGTTACGTGGAAAAAAGGACAGATGGGAGACGAGGAACCCAACTAGGAGATGGAACAGGTGGCTCAGATGACGTTTAGGTGGATGAAAGAGTGGTGGAGATGCCCTGCATGGTGTACATTCAACCGAATCAACAAATTCTTGCAAATTATCAAAGTCCTAGCTAATCTAGTCTACCTATCAAAATAATGAATGAAAAATATCTTTATTGGAAAGAAAACCATGTACATCAACTGTACAAAGAAACATTTCAGAGCTCTAAACCCATAACTAATTTCTGCAAAGGGAAACAGTACACTAAGGATTGCATGGTCAAGCAAACTAGTGTTTTTGTTGGGGCAGCATTGTTTCTTCAATTCCAGCCCCTGATCCAATAAGGATGAGGTGAAACCGAGAGTATGGTTGTCCCTTTTCTTAAGAGATTTTTCTGTTATTATCTTACCAAAACACCTGAAGCAATTCTATTCATAAACAGTGATCTATCCAAGCAACATAACTAAATCTACCTAACATAAATACGTTCAAATGCATAAAGGGAAACAATGATGCATAAAGGAAAAGTAAGAGTACAGAAAGGAAGCCCTAGGCTCTTAGGTTGGGCCCAACCCTCAGAGCTATGGCTCTTATGGAAAAATGAGAGTTGATATATAATCGAATTGCTTCTCATTATTAAAAAATAGTCATAAGAGTGATGCGGAAAATGGCTACAAGAGAACAAAGTAAAGCTAGCAGCACTTTGGTGAAAAATGTGCAATGGTTTCAAAAGTCCCTTACGAAGACTGAGGCCTCAACATTTATACATCATGAGGGCCCTAGCTGGCCTCCTCAATCTGTGGAACTCGGCTGTCCAAACTGTGAGTTAGACAGTCCCTTCCAAAATCTGCTTGGCTGCCTTCTAGATTCGGTTTTGGTGGTCTTTGGAGCTCGGAGTTGGGGATGAAGATCCGAAGGAAGGGGTATTTAATGCCATAGACAACCCCCCTATGAATCCTCACCTCAGGCTTGGCTGTCTTTTAGCCCATGATTGCTCGGTTTTGCTCCAACATGTGTCAAAAAACCTGAAATAAACACGTGTTATCCACTTAGGAAGAGTCACTACCCTTATTCGTACAAATGACATAAACATACTGAAAATAATGCATAAGCTATGGTAAATGAAGGATTGAACAAGGGCTGAAAAAGGATAATTAGGCCAAATGAGCCCAACAAGTTACCAATTTTGGGGCTCATCATCACCCCCTTGCTAAAAGGGTTGCTCATCCTCTGAGAAACTAGTCTAGCTCCTCGTCTTTCATTGCTTTAATCGCCACCCTCACATCCCAGGCTTTTGAAGTAGTGTCCTCCGCACTGTCATGGAATCCGGCCTTACTTTCCACCTCTTCCCACTACTTATGTTCTTCCTCTTCTGTGCCTCCTTCTAACAATCCCAAAAGCAAGGGTGGACTTAGCTTGAGGCCTATCCAATTGGCCTGAAGGTTCTGCATAGACTTCTTGTAGAGAGGCACTCGTGCCAAGGCCTCCCTCATTCGAGTTGGAGAGTGATATTCTCGGATTTTGAGACTGTGGGACAATGTGTTCCACCTACGGGTGCAAGCATGAACACAATTGTCCCCTAATAATCACTCCATATCCTCGAAGTATGCTATGGCCTGTGCCTGGCAATCCATGTACTCTAATAAAGCCTGAGAGTTGGTTGCTAGGTGCTGGTGAGCGGATATTAATGCTGTGAGGTCCCCTGGCTTTGCTCTAAGCAGCAGTGGTTCATGTAGCTCCTGGTCCATGGCATTTCTGACCTTAGCCGTTCTCTTTTCTTCGTGGTTTAACCATGAGGTCATTGCCATCAGCTGCATGTCCCCTACTGCTATGTTGGGGTCCCACGAGGTGATGTTTGGAAGGGCCAAATTATGGAGGTAAAACTCTGAAAGCTTAGCATTATCTTTTGATGAACTGGTGTTACATAAATCCATGAATTGTTGGGGCTTTTGGATGTGGGAGATACCCCTCAGTGCCAATGTGTTGATTTGGAACTGCAGCCGTTGATCCCTTAGGTACAGGCCATAGGATTTGGCTGGCTGCCTACATTGTAGAGCTTCCATTGCCCAACTGGCCATGCAGGCCAGTTGTGCCTCCTTTTCTTGCATCTGCTAGTTTAGGGATTGTATCTCTATACCTGCCTGCACTTCCCTTTCCTGTAGCTGTGGGTTAAGTTCCTCAAGATCAGCTTGCATCCCTTCTTTTTCTTGAGGTTCTGCTGAGGGGTCCTTGGCTGCTGTGTCCTCTCCTTTTCTCTGTCCCTGTAGCTGGAGTTGTTGTCTAAGCAGCTCATTCTCTTCTCTTAACTTGGCTTGTTGGGAGCTTTCCACATGCCTTACTCTTGCCAACTCCCTTTGTGTTTCCTTGAGCCTTTCCTCTAGAGTCCTTATATCTACTACCCCCTTGGATTTAGCGATCCTCGTCCAAGTGTGGGTTCGTACTCTTTCTTCCTCTAGTGCTAGAAATAGTGGCACTATGAACTTTTGAGGAATAATTTTTCCGGCCTCCAAAAGGTTATAATAAGAGCCCATGCTGGGTTGGGAGCTTGGTTCCATGATGACATTGGTCTTCTCCTCCTCCTGTGGTGACTTGGCTGCTCTTTCCTCCATCTGCTCAGTTTCTTTCAGCCTAGCCAAAGTTTCCTGTAGAATAGCCTCAGCATCCTGTAGAGGCGCTTCCGAGCTCAATTTCTCCATTCTTTCCCTCCATGAGGATGTTTTCGGGGTCCCCTGTTCATAAGTAATGGATGCCTTGGAGGGGGACCTATCCTTTGGTGTGGTAGGGGTATCCACAATCGTGATTGGCTCTTTTGATGGAGGCTAGGGTCTGCCAGTCTTAATCCTCACACTCCTTCTCGCTTTAAAATACAGAGGAGTCTCCCTCTTTCGTTTCTCTTTTAGCTTGGGGGAGGTACTTAGGGTGGCCAGCACAGCCGCTACCTCCCTAGCTAGAATTTCAGCCGACTTCTCCTTCTGCTGTCCTTCTTTCAGACTTCCTGTAGAAAGTCCTGTAGTGGTTGCTTTCTGGCTTCCTGTAGAAGTCGTTTTTAAACTTCCTGTAGAAATAGTTTGTTGTTTTCCTGTAGAAGCTGAGGGCACTGTTTTAGCCTGCTTGGCTGAGGGGAATTTTTTCTTTAACTTGGCTGAGGTTGCCTTAGGGGTGCCCTTACTGCCTTGGACTTTTTCAGTCCTTTCTGCCCTGCTCTGTAGTCTTTTCTCCCTGGGTGTTGGTGCAATTTTATCATCCCCTGTTTTGGCAGCTTGCCCTTTTCTTGTGTTCCTTTCTGTTCTTTCTTTCGTGTTTTGCCTGGGGTTTCTTGTTCTTTAACCTTCTTCTTTTCCTGAGTATGCTCCTTCTCCTCGCTGCTGGAGGAAGTGAGCTCCTTGGCCAAGACTCGGATGTCATCATCCTTCGACATATTCCGAAAAATTTCCCAGGAGAGAGGGACAGTGAAAGTGTGGAGTGCATCTTCCACGAGGAGCTTGATAAGCCCATGATGGGCTAGCTGGTCTGGAGTCCCCTCTCTCAGTTTGGTGGCACACTCAGTCATGGACTGCAGGAGGAAGTAAGGAATGCTCAATTTTTGCTCTAAGGGTAGGTCCATTTGGTGCCTGATTTCTGTGAGCAATAGGAAATGATAGCCATAGACGATGCTAAATCGCCCCTCACACGTAATATACTTCATAATTTGGAGGTTGACTTCACTCCAGAATGGTTGTAGGCTAGTTCTTCGAACTCCATTCTTGTCTTCTGAGAATTGCTCCTCTGGCAGGAAGAACTCTTTTCTAGCTTTCTGACCCAACTTCCTCTCCTCCTTATCCCAGGGTACCCCCATTGGTAGATCAATTACTCTGCTGATGAGTTGTGGGGTGAGTCTGAGGGTCAATCCTCTAAAGTTGACAACGGCCAATGTCTTTAACTTCGGCTTCAGGGACCTGAGGAATTCTTCTGCAATTTTGTTATCGTGACCTTGAAGCTTGTCACAGAATGACATCCAGTGTGCACGGGAAAACACGTCCACCACTTCAGGGGTTTCCTGTAATTTCTTGGAGTTCGAAGGTTCTTTTCTAATGAACCCTCTCGACATGGTAAAAACTCTGTGTTTGTTCGCGCTTTCAAGCAGACAGGGAGTTCTAGGTGTATTTCCTTCTCAGAGCGTAAAAAAAAAAGATATCTTTGTGTCAATTACCCTGTGCTGAACTTTCCTGCTCGTATACAGAAGGAGGACTTCGGGATTTTTTTCTACACAGAGCGTAGAGCTACGTCTCCATTATACACATAGTCATAAAAAATTTACAATTTTTACCGGTGCCTTGACAGTGTCTCAATTCCTACAGGAGGTATTTTAATTCAATCGTGGAGGAAATCTCGCATGCAGACCACGAAGACAATTTCGGGCAGTGATAAAAAAAGGCTTTTGACTTCACAGACAGACTGGCATTCACATTTCCCTACCCCCCTCAATACGTCGAATTCACCACCTTTGGAATTATTTGCATGGGAAAGTTATGTTCAGCCTAGCTCACTGAAAATTGCCACCCTCGACGTGAACAGTCCGTGCTGCTTCGTATGCTGAGTTTCCTGTAGTGCAGCTTCCTGTAAAAATTGTTCCCGGCTTCTGGAGGAGGTTACAGTGGTGCAGGACTAGTCTGAGCGGTAGCAGAACCTTTGAATAGACCGAGAAATTGGGCTAACAACTTGCAGAGGAGGAGTACGCGTACTCGGCTGCAAAACGGTTGTGAGCATAAATGACTGCAGTGCATCATAAGTATTCAACCGGCCGATTTTGAAATGCTACGGAATTCATGGCGTGGGGGTGAGCTGTCCCTGCTGATCCATTGGTCGACGTCAGGGCTATCATTCCCCAGTTTTCCCCTGACCACCGAATTCTTCCCTTTTCATTCACCGCCGCCATTCCTGTCATACCGCCACTTCTCCTCGACTGGACACTTCCCACATGTCAGTTACCCGATTTTTCGACATAACCAAGCCCATTTGGATCCTACGAGGCCACCTGACTAGCTATGGTGGCCAGTTGAATGGCAACCATACTTGTTCAATCTATCCATTCTCATAGTCATGCATATTCAGAGTATAACATATGTAATTTGACGAAATAAGGTTAGGCACTTACCTGCGCGGCCGTGGATGTGGTGTTTTCAAGTTTCGGGACGAGGGATGCTGGATCTACTTGTTGCTGCATCGTGCACAGGTGCTGGAGCTCCTCTTCATTGGTTGCTGCTGGCTACGAGACTTTGAGACCTTTTTCCCTGGTGGTGAATGCTGCATGTAGTAGTTTTGTGAGCTGCTGGTGTCTTCATGGTATGTGCTCCAGCTGGATTAGCTGCTACAAGATTCTTGTAGGACATCCTGTAGCCGTTTCTCCTTCTGGGGTGCATGCTGAAATAAATTGAGTCATGTTCACAGGTGAAGGGTCTTGAGGTTGCCTTGACAGGTGAAGTGTGCAAACCTCAGCATGCCTTATTTTTGAAAAAAAAAAAAATTATCTAAAAAAAACAGGGTTTTGGTATGCATGTGCAGGTATATTCGACCAGATGAGAGAAATGGTGGTAAAAGGAGGTGAAACAAGTGGAGGATGGAAAAAAAGAGTGGTTGCATGCCTCCTCAACAGGCTTCAAGCTTCAAATCCTTCTCCATAATTGGTTCTGGCCTGCCCAAAAGCTCTATAGGATGTTTCCTATAGAAATACATAACTTCCTGTAGAAAGTCCTGTAGCTTCCTGCAGAAGGCTGAACCATGACCAGATTGTATCCAAACCTTGGAAAAATGAGTGTTCATGGAGGGAGTGTATGTGAGGCTTCCTGGTAGCTTGGTAGGGACCCTTGTCCTTGAGTTGAGAGGCCTCCTTTTTGCACTGTGTTCCTGCAACCTACAACACTTTCCAGAGATCATCTTGTTTATTTTTCCTCTGTTTCTTCCTTCTTCTCTCTCTTTTTTTTTTTTAAGAGACAGCAGGAGCGCCTCAAGATATTTTCACCCCTACTATCTGCCTTGGGCACCTCAGAGAGGTTTTCCCCCAAGGATATTTTTATTCCAATTCTTTATCAGAGAGACAACAAGTGCGCCTCAATGAGATTTTCACCTCTACCATCTGCCTTGGGCGCCTCAAAAAGGTTTTCACCCAAGGATCTTTTTTATTGCATTTTTTTTTATACATAATGATGCTCATGGTGTGCCCAAAACAGAGGCAGAACCCTTCTCTATGACCAGCACTGATTTTTCCACAGTTTTGACGAACTCTTGCCTCAAAAGAGGTTTCTTGTAGATCTTTAGTCATGCCCATTGACGAGCATGGGGATGGTTTCTTCATCAATAGTCCGGATAAGGAAAGAACCATTTTCATTACACTTTTCCACTGCATATGGTCCTAGCCATCTTTTCCTCAGCTTCCCTTTGAAATCCTTATGTCTAGAATCATACAACAGCGCCCAATCTCCTGGTTGGAATTGTTTGTCATTGAGGTTCCAGTCATGCCATACCTTCCTCTGAAGTTGAATCACTTCTGAGTGGAGGAGGGCCTACATTCGATGTTCATCTAACCCATTCAGCTACATTAACCTTTCTTGTTGAGCATGGTTGAGATCTAGGTCCAGCTGAGCTGCCATCCTCAAGGTGTTGTATTCAAACTCGATTGACAACAAAGCTCTCTTCCCATAGACCATCTCATAGGGTGTGAAACTGGTTGTTGTCTTCCAAGTGGTGTTGTAGGCCCAAATGGCCTCAACCAGGCGATCTGCCCAATCCTTTCTGTTGCTGCTCACCACCTTAGTCAAAATCCCTTCTAATTCTCTATTGGTGACTTCCACTTACCCATAAGCTTGAGGACGATATGGGGTGGAAGTCCTATGCTTGATCTTGTGATGAGCAAGCAAGTCTTCAATCAAGTTGGAGGTGAACTGGCTTCCTTGATCGGTGACTAACTCTCTTGGGTAGCCAAATTTGTAGAAAA
>APFE030612523.1:0-11470 GCA_000404065.3 Pinus taeda | reverse complement strand
CTTCACCTGCAGGCAAATCCAATCTAGACAAGAAGTCAGCAACAACATTTTCTTTACCTGGTTTGTCAATGATAGTCAAATCAAACTGCTGCAACAAAAGTAACCATCTAATAATACGAGCATTAACATCAGGATTATTCATTAAATATCTAATTGCAGCATGGTCAATATGTACAAATGTTTGATAGCCAGTGATGTAATGTCGGAACTTGTTCAGGGAATGGACCACGGCCAAGAACTCTTTCTCAGTTACTGTATAATTCATTTCTGCCTTGGATAAGTTTTTGCTGACAAAGTATATAACATATGGAAGTTTTTCTTCAACTTGTCGTAAGGCTGCCCCTATGGCTTTATTCGAGGCATAAATGTGGATGTGGAAAGGTAGGGCCCAATTTGGGCCTCTCAGAATTGGAGCAGACACCAACTTATCATTCAATTCATTCAGAGCCCTCTGGTAGTCATCCGACCATTTAAACTCAACATCTTTTGCTAAGAGGCCAAACAATGGTGAGGCTAGATTACTAAAGTCTTTAATGAATCTTTTGTAATATTCCGCTAAGCCTAGGAAAATCCGAACATCTCTCACCTTCTGAGGAGGTGGGACCTTTTTGATGATAGCAATTTTACTGGGATCCACCTATAATCCCTGGCGAGAAATGGTATGACCTAACACGGTCCCTTCAGTCATCAGGAATTCACATTTTTTAGGGTTTAGGGATAGGTTCATCTCAATGAACTTGCTCAAAACTTTTCCCAGGTTGGACAAGGATTCCTGGAAGCTAGACCCATAAGGAGTAAAGTCATCCATATAGATTTCCACCGAATCATGGACCAACTCGGCAAAGATGCTTAATACAGCTCTCTGGAAAGTGGCAGGGGCATTACATAGCCCAAAGGGAAGGATGTGGTAGGCAAAGGTACCCCATGGATAAGTGAAGGTGGTCTTATCTTGGTCCTCCGAGCTGATTTGGATCTGATTATACCCGCTGAACCCATCTAGGAAAGAGAAAAACCTCTTCCCTACCAGACCATCCAACACTTGATCTATCAAAGGTAAAGGGAAGTGGTCTTTCTTGGTGGCTTTTTTCAGTTCTCTGTAGTCCACACAGATTCTCCATTTCCCATTTTTTTTGGGTACCAACACCAGAGGGGAAACCCATTCGCTATCCGAGATGGGGTAGATGAATCCTGCATCCAACAATTTTTGCACTTCTTCTTTAACAATGTCCTTGAGGGATGGAGTCATTCTCCTCTGAGGTTGCCTGACTGGTTTATAATCCTCCTTAATGTAGATATGATGGGTAGAGACCGAGGGATGGATTCCCTTAATTTCCTTGTAGCTCCAGGCAAAGGCCTCCAAATGGCGGGTCAAGAGGCTACATAGCTCCTTTTCCTGAGAGGGAGAGAGGGAGGAGCTTATCTTCAAAGTCCTCTTAGGGCCAAACTCCACATTCTTAACTCTGGGAGTGGTCAAATCAGTCGCACATAGGTCCACTAAAGCATTGGCTTGGGTATCTTCCACCAACTCGTCCAAGGATAGTGCACCAGGGGGAGGATTTTGGATTAAGTTCTCAATCAAATAATCCTCAGTTGGAGGACCTCCCCTAGTGGCCTCTACTGTGCATAATGGTGCAGAGTAGACCTCATCCTCTTCTCCTTCTTCCAACCAGAGGGGTAGGTCATGTTCTACCAGAGGTTGGGCAGGAGGGTATAGGACCAGCTGTTTGGACATAGGCCCATTTTTGATGGTCATGCTTCCAGCTCGACAGCTGATGTAAGCATCTGCAGTAGCCAGCCAAGGCCTTCCCAAAATTAGGGGATATCTCGTGAGTTTTGCCTTTGGCTGAAGGACCAAAAATTCCGCAGGGTATTCCCAGGAGTCAACAGAGACCAAGACATCTTCCACAATCCCTTCGGGAGTCACGGTGGAGCGGTCTGCCAATTGCAGCGCTGTCGAGGTCTTCCTTAGGGAACTCTGAAGGTTGAGCGTAAGCATGGTGTCCCTGGTCATCACATTAATGGAGGCCCCTAGATCAATCAAAGTGTGGGGTATAATGGTGCCATTGATGTGGACATCAACTACAAGACTCCCAAGGTCCAAATACTTTGGATAGATTACTTGCCCCAACATGAGATCAGACAGTTGTCCTATGACATTGATGGTTGCAACATATTTCTTTCGCCTGCCTGGGTGCCTAAAACACTTCTCCTTAATCAATTTGTTGTATATCAGTACATCTTTTATGGCCTGGAGAAGTGGTATTTTCACACACAACTACTTGAGTTCTCCCAGAAGCTCATCCTCTTCTAGGTTGGGTTGTGTGGTTACTGTGAGTCGCTCTGGAAAGGGTGGAATGGCTTGGGGTTCACTTTCTTGTTTCTCTTCCTCCTCCTCTAGGGGAGGAGGTTGGCACTCTGGAAGGGCCTTCCTAGATCGCAGGTTGATCTCCTGGATCTCCACAGCATAGGTAGGGCATGTTGTTTCCCCAGTATATACCTGCTGTGCCTGTCTGTTGTTGGGGTTCGGGTTTGGTTGAGCAGGCATCTGGGGTTGTCTTGGAGGAGAAGGAGGTAATGGTTGTGGTTGAGCCAGTGGTGGAGGCAGAATGGCGGGAGGAGTGTTGTATTGGGGCCTCCACCCCGGTTGAGGTGCATTCCACTGAGGTTGTGGCTGGGCATGAGAGTGAAACAAGTGAGAAGGAGGTTGAGTGTGGTATGGAGATGGATAAGACCATGGAGGAGGTGCGGACCAAGAAGGATGAGCAGGGGGCCCTAGGAAGGTATATGAGCAGATTGGTTGGGGTTGTAATAAGCTTGGGATGGCCCTTGCATCCCCTACTGATAAGGTCTAGGTCCATGTGGCCTCCTTTGGTTGAGGAAGTAGAGAGGTTCAGTAGCCACCTCGGTCCCTAGGTACATGGCTTTAAATCCCAGCAAGGTAGGGCATTGGTTGGTGGGGTGGTCTTCCTCATAAACAAAACATACCTCTACTGAGTGTAATGGGCACTCATTCTTGGGATGCTTCCTCGTGCATCTAGGACAAAAAATGGACAAAGCCCTCTCAGCTTCTTCTTTATTTTGCTGAAGTCAGAAGGTATCAAGTTGCATGGAAATAGTCTGTCTCATTTCGCTCTTGAGGTCTTCCATCTGGTTAGCAAACTCATGCTTGGAGAAAGAGGTACTAGCTAAAAGATGATTCCCCCTACCTCTATTCCAGGCCGCCCTAGAATGGTTTCTAAACACGGTCTTTATGTCCTCATAAGGTAGTTGGTAGATGTCTCCTCCACCCAGCATGTTAAGGGTGTCCAGAAGGTCTTCAGGGACTCCTCGGAGCAGAACCAGCTTCATAGATTCCGGGTCAAGTGTGCACCTGGCCCGTTTATAACTGAGTTGGAACCTTTCCTCATAGTCTTCTAAAGATTCATCGCTTCCCATGGTCATCCGAAAGATTTCTCCCTTAGTTTCCTTGGATCTACGGTAGTCTCGGTACTTGGTATTGAAAGCTTGCTGCATCTGAGCCCAAGTGGTGATACTGTTTCCAGGTAACCCCATGAACCAACGTAATGCCGCATCCTTGAGGGTAGAGGGAAAGAGTTTCAGCTTTTTCTCATCCTCAACATAGTCATAGGTTCGACAAAGGACAACAAACTCAAACAGGAAGGTATCAAGGTCTTCAGTAGTCAGTCCATGGAAGTGAGGTAGAGCAGAGGGACTTATATTTTTCATTTTCATGTCTCCATTGGTCTCTCAAATGGGAAAGGCACCTTCTATTCTCTCATCTTCTCTTCTACCATTTCGGTTTTCAGCCATGGCTTCAGATGGAGTGTTCCCTAACTCTTCTTCTATTATAGGATCTTCATATATATCAGGAGGTTCACCTATAGGTTCTTCTGGCTCACTTTCACTGGAGAAGAGAGAAGGTTGACTTAGTGATGTGGCGGGGGTGTTGGGTAAGAATTTGCCGGTTTTATCTCTGTTCCTATGAGGCATGAAATGGAAAGACTTTTTTTTATTTCTTTTGTTTTTTTCTTTGCTAGTACCTGCAAAACTAAAATAGATTGAACTAAAACTAACTATCTTGCTAAAATGAAAATGCGGAATTGAAATGAAAGTAGGAAAGAACTAATTTATTTTGCAAAATTGAAATTGCGGAATTGAAATGCTAAGCTACGCTTGCAGAATTGAAATTGCGGAATTGAAATGCTAATATACACTTGCAGAATTGAAATTGCGGAATTGAAATGCTAATCTATGCTTGCAGAATTGAAATTGCGAAATTGAAATGCTAATCTATGAAAGCAGGAAATGTCTATTGTACTTTGGTGGAAATGAAATTGCAGAATGGAAATGAAATAAACTACTTAGCAGAAGGTTGTAGGAAAGAAAAAAATAGAAGAAAAGCAACAATCACCAATACTCTGACTCTTCCCTGGCAACGATGCCAAAAATATGGTGGGCTCCAGTTGCAGCAATAATGTTGCAACTCTTAGGACTCCCTTCTTTACTTTTATCAACCCGGTTGTTCGTAACAAAATTGGAAGCGACGGTGCTGTATGCAAAAGTACTAGCTCTTGTCACAGCTGTTACTTGGTCAGCTGGCACAAGTCCGCTAGGAGCTTAAGCCAACTTCCATGAGCTCTTAGAAGAAGCTTTGTAATTGATGAATGAAAGCTAACTCAAAGAAAGCTAATCTATTTGCGAAAAGAGATTGAAAATATGGAGAAAAAAGCAAACCCTAGCAAACCCTAATTCTACCAGTTAGTCCTACTGATGCAAGGATGAGCATACAAACTACTGAAAGAGATGCCATTACTTCTATGAAGGTAAAATGCATGTGCTTAGACTACCTCTGTCCTAAGAAAACATCTTTTTGTAATTTTGATTAAGTTGTCAGGTTTAATCATGCATATGCTTTCATTGTTCTTGACTGTGCAGGGGTGGATCAAGGAGGAGGAATGCTTGGAAAAGGTTGGGAAGGTTCAGAGAGGATCTAAGGAGTCCCCAACACCCTTCCAGAGAGTTTCACAAAGTTTGGCTATCAAGAAACCTCATTTGTGAGCTTCTACAGGAAGTCTGCAGGGGTTCTACAGGATGTTCAGAGATTTCTACAGGATGTTCAGAAATTTCTACAGGATGTTTAAAAAGTGGATTTTAGAGAATGGGTGAGTGAGGGAAGGTGAATGGATGGATAAGGAGGTAGGATAGGGGCCTGGAGTAACCCCGAAACTGGTGGGTGGAGTAGTGAGAAGGTGTGGAAGGCTGACTTCGCTTGAAGAAGGCTAAGGCAATGATTGAGCAAGAAGGTAGGGTTACATGGAAAAAAGGACAGATGGTTGACGAGGAACCCAACTAGGAGATGGAACAAGTGGCTCAGATGATGTTTAGGTGGATGAAAGAGTGGTGGAGATGCCCTGCACGGTGTACATTCAACCGAATCAACAAAGTCTTGCAAATGATCAAAGTCCTAGCTAATCTAGTCTACCTATAAAAATCATGAATAAACAATAGATTTATTGGAAAGAAAACCATGTACATCAACTATGCAAAGAAACATTTCAAAGCTGTAAACCCATAACTAATTTTTGCAAAGGAAAACAGTACACTAAGGATTGCATGGTCAAGCAAACTAGTGTTTTTGTTGGGGCAACACTGTTTATTCAATTCCATCCCCTGATCTAATAAGGATGAGGTGAAACCGAGAGTATGGTTGTCCCTTTTCTTTGGAGCTTTTTATGTTATTATCTTAGCAAAACACCTGAAGCAATTCTATTCATAAACAGTGATCTATCCAAGCAACATAACTAAATCTGCCTAACAGAAATACGTTCAAATGCATAAAGGGAAACAGTGATGCATAAAGGAAAAGTAACAGTACAGAAAGGAAGCCCTAGGCTCTCAGGTTGGGCCCAACACTGAGAGCTATGGCTCTTATGGAAAACTCAGAGTTGATATAAAATTGAACTGCTTCTCATTATCAAAAAATAGTCATAAGAGTGATGCCAAAAATGGCTACAAGAGAACAAATTAAAGCTAGCAGCACTTTGGTGCAAAATATGCAATGGTTCCAAAAGTCCCTTACGAAGGCTGAGGCCTCAACATTTATACATCACGAGGATCCTAGCTGGCCTCCTCAATCTGTGGAACTCGGCTGTCCAAACTGTGAGTTAGACAGTCCCTTCCAAAATCTGCTTGGCTGCCTTCTAGATTCGGTTTTGGTGGTCTTTGGAGCTCGAAGTTGGGGGTGAAGATCTGGAGGAAGGGTTATTTAATGCCATAGACAACCCCGCTACGAATCCTCACCTCAGGCTTGGCTATCTTTTAGCCCATGATTGCTCGGTTTTGCTCCAACATGTGTCAAAAAACCTGAAATAAGCACGTGTTAGCCACCTAGGAAGAGTGACTAACCTTATTCGTACAAATGACATAAACATACTGAAAATAATGCATAAGCTATGGAAAATGAAGGATTGAACAAGGATAATTAAGCTAAATGAGCCTAACAAGTTACCAATTTTGGGGCTCATCACCTATCGGCCATGCCATGCATGTGGAGGGTGGTGGATTTCTCTTTCGAGGCGCTCCCCATTAATTTCTTTGGTTGTGCTGAGCGTCTCGTACACACCTTGATTGGGGGTACATTTTTTATTTTGATTTTTACAATTTTTGTTTTTTTTTATGTTTCCAAGAATAAACCATCGATTTGCACATGCAGATCCCGTTCCACCTATGGGTGTATCATATCTCCAACGAGTAGGAGATCCACAACTAGGACCAACACCAATACAGGGTGTTGCAGTAGCACAAGAAGTACTACATGATCTCAACATAACAAAGACCCTCGTAGAGGTAGAGCATCATATGGAGGGGTTGAAACATGGCATAGTTGAGACCATGGTCATCCAACTTCCTATCTGATTAAAACAACATACTATTGGAGTGACAGGGCATACCATTCAACTACTGTGCACGATAGCTCGTGCAATGGAATGTTATCGTGAGAACTATGATTAGTCTACTAGGAGGTGTATTTCCATATTTTCAAATATTATATATAATAGGCCGTGTGTCCATATGGTCTCAGGTACAAAAATTTCGTAAAACCAAACAATATATATATATATTATATATATATTATATATTAATATTATATATTTATATTATATATAATATATATAAGATATAAGATATATAGATATAGATCTTAAGTGTTTCCTATGTTTCTATTATCATTTTCAACTGATGTGATGTGTATTGAAATTATTTACACGTGTTGTAAATGTCTATCTAAAACATGATTCGCCAACATGTCTGCCAATGTATTTATATTTCTAGAAATGTGTTGATATTGGATGTAATAAAAATGTCTTTCTAGAAGGTGAACCCTTAAAAACATTAGTCAACTGTAGTACTACAAGTTGTGAATTCATTTTGATGACTATATGACGGATACCATGTGAAATAGCATCAGATAGTGGTTCTATCAGCGTGCTATACTCAACGATGTTAGTGGTAGAGTGACCAAGACAGATACCTTGTAGACTCACTAACTCGCCATCTGCATAGGATATGGCCCACAGTGTGGAATATAGGTTCCGAGTACTACAACTAACACCACCAGCGTAACCAAAACATGGTTCCAAGGATGTTGACATATTCAAACCAAATGTAAATGGGATTAATATAAACTGAAGGAAATTATAAAGGGACACACTACAAACACACTCAACAAACCTATATACGACATGTACACGGTTTACTACATAACATAAAGAATAGCACTTTCTAAGGTACAACCAATTTCTAGGCTACGCAAGTGGAACTCCATTAAAATCTACTAGCTCATAGGCCACTTTTGCAAAAATACATTTGAAAATATATGGACCTAACCACATTGGCTTGAACTTTCTTGAACCTAATTTATTAGACTTTTGATCATAAATCATAACAATATCTCCTTCTAAGAGGATGCACGGTTTGACAGTCTTTTCATATTGTGCCTTTATACGTCTCTTATGAGCTTCATTAGCTAAAGCGGCATCACATAGTGTCTCACCTAAGTGTGTGAGATGTAAAAGACATTCCTCTTCTACATAAGTGGTAGGAATGAGTTTTATAGCTAATTTAAATGACATAATCTCACATTATTTCGGAAGGATAGCTTCGAGACCATAATCCAACTGAAACGGTGTAAATCTGGTAGCAGCCATAACGGAGGTTTGGTATGCCCATAAGGCAGAAAAAAGAAGCAAATTCTAGTTCGATTTATGGACCCTATCATATGGTGAAGCATAGTTTTAAGAACCTTATTGATAGCCTAAAATTGTTGATTCACCTGTGGATAGTAGGGAGTGTAACTTTCATGGGAAATCCCCAGCTTGGCAATTAGTTCGGTCATCATATGATTCTGGAAATGTTTTCCGTGATCCATAACTATGGCTTGTGGAACACCAAACCATGCGATGACATGGTTAAAAAAGAAATATGTATTTTTTTCGTCAATATTGTTATATGTAGGCATCTCCTCGACCCATTTGGTAAATTAATCAACTGCTGCAATGATATATCCATGCCCCCAAGTTGAGTGAGGGTTACATGTCATGAAATCGATACCCCATTTCGTAAAAGGATCTACAATGATAACATGATGCATAGGTGCGAGTGGAGCACAGGTATTATGTTAAAAAATATGGCATGAATGGCACTTTTGGACAACGAGAATATAATTGCAAAAAATGGTAGGCCAAAAATAACGAGTGTGTAGGATCTTTTGTGCAGTAGAATAACTAGATAAATTCTGCCACATGCCCCCGAGTGGAATTCATTAAGGAATTTCTAGGCCTCCTCATGGGCCAGGCACCTTTGGAAAACTATATCGATACCATGACAATAGAGGCTTTCGCCAATGATTATATAAACTTTGGCTTGATAATGAATACATCGCTACTTGGAGTGAGAGGTACTAGACCAAAAAGTCTAGGTCTAGAGATATACAAGGATGTTTCCATACTAAGGGTCAGATGAAGAAATAAAAAATAACGACTCATTTGGGATTGAATTTTAAACTTGGATTCAGAACCACTAGTGGGAAGGTCGCAAATAAGCTCAACGAAAACTAAGGATTACTTTGACTTGGATTTGATGAATTTTAGGTCAAACTCCTACAGGATGATGATCCATTTGGAGTACTTTCCCCCTAGAAATTGACGTGAGAAACTGTATGTCATAGGGTTGCAATCTGAAAGGAACATAATTTTTCGAAGCAATATGTAATGATGGAATCTTTGGACGACTTGAACAGCTGACAAAGCTAACTTCTCAACGTGAGTGTACTTGACTTTGGTTTCATTGAGATTCCAAATCAAGTAGTAAATTGGATTCCTAATCCCCATATCGTCCTCTTGGACCAATACCATTGTGATGGTAGTAACAACAGTGGTGAGATACAAGAAATAATTGTGTTGGTAATCTAGGGGTTATAACAAAGGTTCCTGAATCAATACATCTTTCAAGGCATCAAACATTGTTTGAGAAGCATCATCCCAATGTTAGGTAACCCATTTCTTTAACAAGAAAGTGAATCCTTTGGTAAAATAATCGTAGTTAGGGACAAACCTCCTTAGAAAGTTATCCTTCCCTTGGAGTCATTGAAGTTGAAGGAGGGAAGAAGCTGCAGGAAGATCTATGATAGCCTGAATTTTCAAAGGATCAATACAAATTTCATGTTTTGAAACCACAAAACTAAGAACTCATCTAGATCTAACGCAAAACAAACATTTGTGAGGATTTAATCCAATATTGTAATACCTAGGTCGAAAGAAAATGAATCTCAGATGCATCGAGTGATTAACGCGATGTTTTGAGTGAGCAAGGAGATCATCCAGATAAAGTTACATGATGTGTTTGATATCATGAAAGGCATAGTTCATTTCCCTTTGAAATGTAACCCCAAAATTCTTCAACCTGAAAGGGAGTTTTCAATATGCAAACATGCCCCAAGAATAGATAAACTCAGTTTTAGGTTGATCCACTCAGAGAATGTTGATCTGATTGTAGCCAGAAAATACATTAATGAATGAATAGATTTCACAACTAGCTTAGACATCAACAATCTGGTCGATGAACAAGGTTGGATAATTATCCTTTGGTAAATCATGATTTATGTCTCAATAATCAATACATACACAAATTTTTCCTTGTTTCTCCATGACAGGAACAATAATTGACACCCAGTGATTCAAAGGAACTAGATAGATGAAACCAGCACGTAGAAGTTTTTCAACCTCAGATTTAATCATGGAAGCCTTCTTGGGATGGACCAAATGGAGGCACTACCAAACTGGTTTAGCATTGGGATACATTTTTATTTCTTTAACCACAATGTTTGGATCGATCCCTAGAATTTCTTTGTAAGACCAAGCGAATACCTCTCGAAAATCCTAAAATAGAGATTTATAATTCTTAACCTCATCTGGAGAGAAAAAGGAATTTATATGTAATTCTTGACAATGTTAAATTTAGTTGAGATATTGAGAGGGATAGTCTCTTTAATATTCAATAGGTTCTTCTCTGAATCAACTTCTAGAATGGAAACAAAATTCGTAGAGATCTCAATGATATTGGGTTTATAAAGATCATAAGGATTATCCTTGATGGGATGACAAGGAGGAATGATGGTGATGATTGTTCCATAGAACATCGCCTGCAATCATGATCTCCATGATGCTCTCATCAATATGGAATTCATGAGAGAAAGGATCAGAAGACATGCCATAATCCAATGAGAGATCGACCCAATTGATCGAAGAGACTAAACTAGAATGAGTTTCCCAAGCTAAATGAATGGCTTCATAATCAGGCTCGATGGGGCTAAGAGTCATACGGATGCGAAAACTATTGATGTTAGTTTCGTCTAGTACTATCCAGGGATTAGTTGGAATAGTAGAGGCTAGAGGATATCATATTGATATAGGAAACCGAAAAAGAGTTGTCAAGAGTGAAGGAGGAGGAAGCGAGAAGGTTCCCATGAGAGAGGAATCCTTAAGCAATATGACCCTGACATGTTCGTGTGGGTGTAGAGTTTCCCCTATGAGAGGGACACTTCCAGTAACCAAAGAATTGGAGGCAAAAAAATGAGTTGATCAATGGCTACTATGTCGCCTTTATGAGGAAAGGCGATCATCCGAAAATAAGTCGAAATGACAATAGCCATGGTCGAAACGTAGGTGTCATATAATAGAATATTATAATTGAGTAGTCCATCAATAATTCAACTTCTATTGATACAAGTTTACATCCTAATTATACTTTAAGGAATTCAAAATCCCTCAAGATTTATACGTTCTTCCATCAAAATATTTCAAGGTGGTGAGCGATTGAATCAATTGAGGAGAGCCAATTTTTTTCCAGCAAGATAAAGACATGATGGAGGTTGAGTCTCCCTCATACATAATAGAACAATGAATGTTCTTAC